>AZLU01000215.1:0-72477 GCA_002224055.1 Pezizomycotina sp. ARF18
TCGGCTGCTGCGGCTGGGTAGACGATGCAGAGGCGGGGCGTGTTAGGTTGAAAGGGAATTTAAACTGTTTGTTGAACGATCCGGTAGCATTGTGCGGGGCGTCGAGGACTCCGTTCGGCGAATGGGAACGCGAATCCCGAGAGGAATCTTCTATATATGTGTTGCTGTCGATGATGGTTTCGCTGCAGCGTAGCTGTTGGAGAGCTTGCATTTACTAAAACAGAATCTTGCGAGATAGACTTTATAGAATTAACCTACCCGATTTGGAGTGGCGCTTCCGTTGGAGGCACGCCAGGCGATCTCCGCGGATACTGTAACGATGCGCTCTCTTGAGTGAGGTGCCCCCCGCCTGGCAGGACAACTGGCCGCCGGGTCGTACCGTCAGGCCCCTGCTCCGACCCTATCGACATGATCGATATCGACCTCTTGTGCGCCTGGTTTGCCTCGTTGGGTTGATTGTCCGGACTTTTGGTGTCAGGCCCGCTGTCCATAGCAGCGTACCCATCGAGGTAACACTTCGCGACCTTCCTGTGGCATCGACAGCGATAACGGACGCCTGGCCCTTTGCCGCGTCCGGCAGACCGGCGGTATCCGGGGCTCAGGAGAGAACCCCGCGCTTTGTCGGAGGCAAAAGCTGCAGCGGCGGCTGCTTGCTTTCGTCGTTCGAAACATCGACGTGTTACCCCGCCGCTGGCGTTCCCGTTCATCCCATGCCGGCTCCGTGTTGCCCGCCCTCGGGCATAAGGAAGCATCCTACATTCTTAAAGGTGAATCGTACACTCGAGCTTCTCGCCGGCGAAGACAGCTCCTTGTCCCGTACGTTACGAAAAGGCGTATTTCGACATGGATCCGTTTTTCACCCCTCGATTCCCTGGCGGAATTGTCGCCTGTCCTCCCTGTCCTCCACGAAGTTGAAGCGTAAAAAAAAAAAAAAGAAATAGACTGGCCGAGCGTAAGAATCGAAGCAATTTTGAACAGGCACTACTCCCCTTCCCTTCCGTCTCCCATAAAAACAGGCGATTTCGCTTCGGTTCCAATCAGTTAAAACCCGAGGTCCGTTCCGGCTTGAAGATGGGTCGTAATGGCGTTGCGTGGGAAGGAAGCAATTTGTAGATGCTGACGTTTAACCAAGGAATGGAAAAGATAAAAGGAGCGGGTAATGAATGAGCTGAAAAACTGTTTCCTGAGTATTTTTTTAAAAACGGTTAAAGAGACATGAAGGAAAACGGAAATAGATGGTGGAAACGATAAACTAATAAATAATAAATAAAATAATAATAAATGTACAAAACAAAATCGAAAGAAGAACGAGTTAGAAAGGAAAGATAAAAGATTGAAAATAAATAAATAAATCAAAAGATTAAAAAAAAAAAAAAAAAAAAAAAAAAAAGGAAATTTCAGTAAGATGGAGGGAGATGATGATGATGATGATGATGATAAGAACGAGAAGGAAGATAAATCAAAAATGATGAATAAAAATAATACTAATAATAACAAATAAAAATAAATATCTCTTGTATATTTTTTTAAATTAAATATTCCCCAATAATCCTTTTTTCCTTTGAAGGGTGTCGAAATAACAAATAATTAACGCACTCCGGGCTCCTGCTGGTTGATTAATTATCTTAAAATATACATTTACTCCTTCGTTACCGGCCGCTAAATGGCTACGGGGCCCACAAGATTCCCCCCCCTTCATGTCAAAGCGGGAGGGAAAGAGCCCCTCAGTTCAGATTTAAATTTCACCTGTCCGATGACTAAGCAGAGCTGAGCGTGGTATTTGGGAGCGAGGTGAGTGTGCCAATTGATACCTGGGGAATTACTATCATCACCGCTGTATAGTTTTCTAGCTTCTATTCATTTACTTACGTTTATATAATAGTTAGATTACTTGTGGATTAGATTTATTGATATTGCTTTTGACTATTATATTTCAGTTGTCTTACTGCTTCGTAGATTAATTTAGAGAAATACTTCCTTTGGCTTTGGCGGGGAGGTAGCCTAGCGCCTATCAATGTCGAGATCTCTGATCCAAACTTTGACAAAACATCATGTAACAGGTAACACGTTGAACACCTCAATAATAATTATCAACACTCCTTTTGTTAGCTGAGAAAGCTATATATTATTCCTTATTATCCTATTTTATTTGTATTTATAATACTACACGCAATACGAGAGAAGTGGAAGTAAAATAAGGTCTCACACAGCAACTGTACGTCCATGCTCTCGAATAAAAGCACGGGTAGATATAGCGGCCTAAGTATAGGCTTGTATACACGTAGGAACTCGAGAAATATCAGAATTTCGAAGAACTGTGGTTCTAATATACAAAAATTCAGCTCTGATAAGTAATAATGATATATTATTATATTATATAATAAGCATAAACTTTTGTGTTGATGTCAATAAAACAGAACAAAACGAAAAGGGGATCACTAGTAACTCCAGGAAAGATAAAAAGAAAAAAGGCTGCCGACCAGTTCTAATGGGCTGTCCAGCCCGAAATATAGGATGTTTAAACAAAGCGAATATGATAAGATTTACAATTACCTACGGTTGCTCTGTACACTAATATACAATATGAAAAAAAAGGAGACCATGACCAAAGGGAAAAAGCATACAAATGAAAAGATAATTAAAGCTTAAGGAAATATTTAGGAAAAGAATATATACGATTGAGGAGATGGTACAAAAGGAAGGGAGGTAGGTTTAATATAGGATGTAATAATGCTATGATAAACCTTACAAGTAAAAAATGCAGGTATGGTATATACTTGTGATGCACGCGTTTTTCCTCTCTTATAGGGAAGACTTCGATCGAAGATATATATCAAAGGTAAATATTTTTAGGAAAAGGAAAGAAGAAAAAGGAAGCAAAAAATGATAAAAATTCAAATTCTCTCAACATTGAACGCCAACAAACGCCTTTTTTTTTTAACTTTCTGAGTATAAGCATATATCAAGCTACAGAAGGGATGGAAAGGGAAAGGAAGAGGTGAGGAGGGAGTATATAGGTTATAATAGCGATGATAGTGAGGAAAGCAATATCCACAAAGGAAAGAAAGCAAGGAAACTACAGACCCAATGAACGCAAGTCGCTAAAACCACTCGACGCGTATACATAAAAAGGCAACAATATGACAAAGAGACCCGAAATAATAAATAAAACAGATATCGGATAATATGATAACTGACCAGGACAACGGTTGAAGAGATAGGAAAGAGCTCAGGGGAGAGATGAAGATGGTAGAAAAGGCGGTCAGGTTATTGGAGGTGAGGATATAATTTTTTTTTTTGTTCAAGAGACTTTGCTGTCTTGTTGTGCAAAGGTTTCGATGTCGACTTCTTGGGAGAGGATGCAGGGCTGTTCATCTTCGACTCGACCATCTCTAATAACCGCTCAGAGAACATATTTAGCAACGGCAACATCGCATCTTCGGCACGCCCCAAGTCGCGAGCCGATTCAGGAGTTCTTGGAGTTCCCGGCGCGGAGGGTGAGAGCATACGTGGGTCGTTTTCGGTCGACGCCCGATACATCTGAGAGTGAGCCTAAGCTCATTTTCGAGATCCCTCTTGGTTTCCGGCCTTAAAGCCGCTTGGGATCCTCAATGCGTCTCCGGAATAGTTTAAGCGTCCGGGAGAGCTGTTCTGCGAGCGCGTTAGCATTTACGACGTCGCTCGCTTCCCTGCTCAGCGTCGGCCGGACCACACTGCTTGGCCTCGTACCGAATGACGGTCGCCGAACTGGTTTTATCGCAGGTGAGCTTTTCAATTCAGGACTGGCGGCCCTTTCAAGATTTGGGAGCTTGGACTTTCGCCGAGACGTGCTGCTATTGTAGCTGGTCTCAGTATCCGTCTGGACGTCATGAAAGCTCTGGGTTTTGGGGACAGATTGGGTGACGTCACTCTCGAAGGCGGCCTCGACGGGGGGCGGATATTTAATGTCGGGGTCGTGTAGTATTGTTATTTGACTTCATCATGGAAGTAAGTGACATTCGTTTTCGTGCAGGTTTCGTTGGCGATGGAGGGCGGTGGTGGGCTTGTTTGGTGAAGGGCTCCGTCCGTTTTTTGTTGGTGAAGCACTGCGATTAATCTTAGACGCTATCTCCGCTCTCGATTGCGGTGTTTCCAGCCTTGAAGTGCGTCTAGATTTTATGACCTCTTTTTCAGGAGGTTTAGAAGGCTCGGTAACATCATTTCTTTCTCGGAGACCCTCTAGAAAGTTCAAGAAGATCAGCTTTTGAGAGCACTTTCTCAATGGAGCCTGATTCAGTAAGGTCCTTTGAGGTCGGAGTGCTTTGCTCTTTGCTCGTTCCTCCATTGGCTTAGGTAAAAACTTCCACATCATCACGGTTCCATCTGTTCCAGTACTGACAAGCGTAGTTGTAGTGTTCCCATCGTCGGGATCGGCGCCTCAAACATCACAAGGTCGGATACACCTTCGGTATGGCCCCACTCCTTGTCGATGAACATCCCAGCAGTGTCGTACACCCGTATACTCTTGTCTGTCGTACAAATGCCAGCAAGAAGCCTTGATTTTGGATCTGTGGGTTTTCCATCCCCAAGCTAAGTGCATCCAAGACAACCGAATCCCCCGTATCATCTGAAGCTTTAAAGGAGTGCAACTCTTTGCCATTCGCGACATCGAACCGAAAATTTGTCGGCCTGCCGTTGAAACTAACAATAAGGACCCGGGATCGGAATGTGGTGTCATATGCACAGCTGCGGACTTCAGGTTATAGTTCGAACAGGCAAAATGCAATGACCGACACGACGCCTTCCGAGTCAAACCGGAGAGCCAGCTCTCGAATTACAATCGTCCGGTCCACAGAGCAGGACAACAACTTAGAGCCGCCTTCCATAAACCGTACGCGGGAAACGCTCGCGTATGGTCCTCTAACGTCTGCGTAAGACCCCAAGAACCACCCTTCTTGTTTTTGATTTTCGCGAAGACCTGTACAGTTCGATCTCGGCACAACTTGCCACGATTGTTGCCTGCTCACTGTCGAAAACGGCCAGGTCCATTACCTCCCCGGAGTGTGCTTTCACGGCGTATTCGCACTTTTCGCGTTTTTCCATCAATAACTCTACAGTAAAATAGTGGTTAGTTGTCAGAACTTTCATTCAGCAAGGTTTGGGAGGTTACTCGAAGATTTCATTCGTACCTTAGAACACCAAGCTTGTCTCCCGTTACGAAAGACTTGCCCGATTGTGTCATTTCAACAACCTTGAGTTCGTTTACAAAGTCATCAATGGTGTCTTTGGCTGTTCGATTTCGACGTTCATTTCCATTTGACACTTCCCTCCGCATTCCAGAATAATATCGTGCCACACGCAGAGTATGTGAAGAACTTGGCTTTTACCACTTCAGACGCGGCATGAGCTTGACGCCTTGTACAGCAGTCCTGTGAGCCGCAAATTCATGGACTACCGAGTCGGGGGTCAAAAGGGTATCGATATTAGTCAGTTTGATGATTTTGAGTGTCCGATTTGAGTCAATCGTGATGAGGTGGTCGCCGAGCGCCGTCATCGCGATTACATCAGCGGGCTTGCATCCAGACGGCAGGACCGGAGATCCTGCTCGTGATGCTGGACTCTCTGGAGGTGTTGGAGGGAAACGATATTTGAAATAGCGATCGTTCTATAGAAGCATACGTCCATTTAGTAAATTCTTCTATTTTGAGAGTTTTGAGCTTAGGATATGGCGTCACTCACCTAATACTTCCTTGTCTACCGCGACCCAGGCATATCTTTTCTCAGGGTCAACAGAGAATACAAGAGACGCCGAACTCGGCGTTTATGATCTTTGAAAACCTTTGGCAGCTATCATCCAAAAGACAAATCTCGCCTTTCTCTGTCGATACCAATGCTTTGTCGTTTGCGATTGCAACAACCGAAGTAAACAAGTTGTCCGACATGACGCCGAGAAGTGCGTTTCTTCCGTTCAGCACGACAGGACCGGCTGACCTGATATTATTATTGCTGGTAGGGATTTTAGTTTTGAATTGTCAACTTTTCGAAGAACTGTTGCAGCGATTGCCGCTGCACCTGCGGAGAACCTATGTCCTCGTCGACTTTCCAGACCTTCACGTGACGCAGCCCGACACTAATATACCATACGGCATCCTTAATTAGCTTTTGGATCTTCCCGCACCGAGCGTCTCTCAAAAAATACAAGCAATTAACATGTGAGTATCACTTACGTTATCAGGCTCTTCCCCATCCAAGCGATATCGCGCACCAAACTAGTACATTTATTGCTCGAATGAAGCTTCACAGTACCATTTCTAGAAGCCGGCATGGACCATATGTAGACAAATCCATCATTCATCGTTCCAATTGAAGCTAGCCATCGCGAGCAAGGGCTGAAAGCAACGCATTGCACCCCAAAAGCATGCTCGCCAAGAATTGCAATTGGCGCTTTGTCATTCAATCCGTCTTGTGCCATGGAATATATTAGCACCCTTGGATTGTATCCAGTCTGAGATATATAAGAGTTATAAAAACAGGTTAGTTACTCATTATTCATCTTCTCTCTTCTTTTTAATTTTATATGGTTTTCCAGGCTTTCGAAGCCATTTTCGTGCGAAATCTAACGACGGAAGTATCTTGAGTCGATACGCACCTCTCCAACCGCTAAGAATCTCCCGTCTGGGCTAAACGAAATGGTAGTCGCAGCCTTTACCCTTTCTCGCGCCGACCACGTTTTTGATTCTTCATTTTTCCCCGGACTATCGACTGTTGGAGAACCTATTCCTTGTTCTCTCAGCGATGCTGCTGTCCGCGACCTTTGTTCCTGGCTCCAGTAGGTATTTGAGTCGAACTTGTCGTCGCTGAGCATTGGGCCGCGCTCTTAGAAAGTATTTATGTTTTATTTGCAATTTTTCGTCACGTGCACAACGCAAACAGCAGCGCCGGCGCAAAACGCTATCGACCTGGAGGGCTGATGGGCTGCCAAACTGCTACTCGAACTTGAGGTCGTCCCGATCATTTTTGTAAGAATGAGCGCGTGCGCATTCTCCTTTTCTTGCTGCGCCGGAGCACGGGTCCGCAGAGGCGACCGCGCGATTGCCTAGCAGCAAGTGGTATCCCGGATTGACCATTGGGCGTAGCGGCGAGGTTTGGGAGGTGAGTAACGCTCATGTCGGACAAGGCGTTAATTCGGAAACGGGCTTGGTGTTCAACGGTTTTGAACAAATTTGTAATTAAAAAAAAAAAAAAAAAAAAAAAAAAAAAGACCAGATTCTCTTTCTATGTCGTTTCCTCGTTCGTATTGTTCCTTTCCTGCTTTCTTCTCCAAACCAAGGCTTTTAAACGCTCGCCCCTTGTCGCTTTTTGAGCACCGGGTTAAAAATAGATTGAATTTCGCATTTGGTAATTTAAAAAAGGCGTCGGTGTTCCTTAACAAAGAAATTATCGTTGGAACCTCTATCACAAACAAGTGATCCGTAAATCGATGGCTCTCGGTGATGCCTATTCTAAGTCGTTCGATTGTTAATGACTTTTCGAAGCGATATTCTCGTGTGTAAGGTTGCTTGCAAAACATAAAAGAAAGAAAAGAAAAGAAAAGAAAAGAAAAGAAAATAGAAGAGACAAAAGTTGTTCCAGTAAATTTTTGATACCTTGGTTACTATCCTCCTCTTATTTAATCATTCCCCCTTATCGAGTTATTATTTAACCAAAAATAAAAATCGAGGGGGAAAGAGAAAAAAAAAGGAGGGACAGAAAAAAAAAAAAAAATAGACAAGAGCGAGAGGAGGATATATGCAGAGTGGTGCGTCGAGGGAAAAATAGAACCTCTAATTGCAGGTGCGCACACACAACCTGCAAAGAGATCGATCGTTGCTCCAGGGATGTACGGCAAGGAAATCCCAAGGAGAATAAAAAAGGGAAAGGAAAAGGGCTGAGAGAATAGATTGGGTGGAATTTGCGGTAACGATCTTTGGAGTAATTCCTTGAAAATTTCTTTCCTTCAACTGGCCCTGCTTATTTTCCTGTTTACCTAGATGCAGTCTGCAAGCTCAGCTGGCAGACATCCCCTTGGGCATGGATCCTAGAGTGGGAGATGACCCCAAGGCGCAAACAGGTCGAGAAAGCAAAAAAAAAAAAAAGGAAAACTTTGCAAGCGAACCCGGCTGAACGAAGGAGGCTCAAAGGCCGAAGAGACGCAAAAGGCCGCCGTGTGAAGGCGCTAATTGGTGTCGAACGGTCAGCGAAGAGCTGATAATAAGTCACAAGAACGCAACGGATCAAAAACCAGAACATGAAAGTTTGAAATGGATCAAGTAGTATTTAATTTAGATAAAAAGGAGAGATAAAGAATGAGAGATAAAAGGGAAGCGAGGAAATATTTCTGCGAATCTCAATTGTACCCCAAAATGGAAGCGAAAGCAAAGCAAGTAGGGAATGGCAGTGGGAACAAGGAAGGGGAGAAAAAAGGAAAGGCTTTGCTCCAGGGATCTCGTTTAGGAGAATTATTTTTGTCCAAAGAATTTTTCCCCTCTCCCCTTTACTTAACCCTAGCAACGGATCAAAACTCCAAGAAACCTCCCTCACCTTTTCTTTTGTTAGTGTCGAGTTCAATTGGCTCCGTTCAAGTTTCGTCCTGCTGATTTCCTGGATGTAGTTCGAATATATCGTTGATTACCTAAAGAGAGAATTCAGAAGAAAGAAAGAAAAGAAAAAAAAAGAAAGAGAACGAGAAATATTTTTTGACTTTCGGCTTCGTTTCTTCAAATCTGCTAGAAGGGGGAGGGAATTTGTTTGTTTTTTGGGTGGGGAAGTTTCGAAGATTACTTTTTTTTTTTAATTTATTTATTTCAATATTATTTATCATCACCACCATCCATCCCTTTTTTTTTTTTTTTTTTATATTTCAACACGAAAACGCGTCTTACTCGCTGCAAATCTTCCTTTTTGCTGGCTGCCACACACGTTGGTTGTGCCGGTTGCCAATTGGGTAGTGACGGGTCACACCATGCATGAGGATGAGGAGGGAAGTAGGTAGGTGTATATAATTATTATATTTAATATTAGTACGCTACCGTATTGTTTGCTGTAGAGTGATTGACAATCATTTGCAGCAAGGGAGACGAACCGAAATTAAGAGAAAAAAAATAGTATCCTTTTTAGATACAAAAGGACAATTCTTTTAATCTTCTATATTCTTTTTCGCGATATTCTCTTCGGTCAAAAATATCTGGTTACGAGACTGTTCGCGATACTTGATTTGTTATTCATTTTTTTTTTTTTTGAGAGGGGGGATGATGATAAATATTTCCGTTTCTTCTCGTCTACGACGGACGTTTTCTTTAAATTACGAGTGTCAGAGATTTCGCCTAAGTGGGAGCATTTGTGTGATTTTATCCACACTTAACCCCCTTATCACTTCCGGTCACTGATACTGATATGCGTCTGGGAAAGTGACGATAAAATTAAACCCAGTACCAAGAGGGGTTTTGAGACGGACCTCGCTAACTCTGCCTCTTTGATCCTTTTAAACCTTTTGAAACTTTTTTTTTTTTTTTGTCTTATCTCATCCGCTTATTCTCCGTTTTTAGTAATAGAATATTGTTTTATTTTATTCTAAAATGAAAAGAGAAAAGAAAAATGTTTCCATGGATGATGTTATGAACACAAAAAGTTTAGGTAGTAGTAAATTACTGTAGGCAGCACGCAACCCGCAATACTACAAAGAGCCCTTTCCATTGAACAATCTCATCACTTCTTCCTGCCTATACTTGCTGTACCCCCACCTCTCATCCCGCCATGCTGTGCCTTGGGCGATTTTTGAACCTCCAATCGTCCCTCTTATTGCCTGAAGAGTGCTTGCGCTGGTGGCCGTTGCTCCCTCTGTGCTTCTTAGGGTTCGAGTTCGTTGCATTGCTGCCGCTGCCTCTGCCACCGTCGGCATCCGCCATCTCTTCATCCTCGTCATCGTCAGCGTCCTGCTGGCGCTTGTTGCTGAACTTGATCCTGTCCCTCTGACCCCTCTTGAATGAATCCTTGCCCTTCAGCGCCTCGATATATGCAGAAATGCCATCGCGCACTTCCCCGGTTGCCAGAGTCTTGGAATTAATGTCCAGCATGGGCTCTTCGACGTCGTCGTCATCGTCACCGGCGTCGTTGTTATCCTCATCGTCCGAGTTACCAATATAAGCTTCCCAGCTTTGTTAACCTGGCCGGTGTTTTCTCCTTTGGAGCTTTCGCCTGGCGCGGTTTCGTAGACGATATGTGCGCGAGCACTTCCTGTCGAGGAGATCCAGCGGCTCATCCTCGTCTTCGACGATGTACTGCTGACCCTTCTTCGCCTTACCGCCGCTACCATTAGCCCTCTTGCTTCCCTCGGTTTCGGATTCCGCATCCGAACTATCGCTCTCGCTCCCGTAAATTGCCTCCTCAAACTCGACGCGAATTCCGTCCGCCTTGCTGCGGCATGCATCATCTTCATCGTCCGCAAGCACGGCATCTTTCTTCCTCTTCTTGCGGTTTCTCGTCTTGCGGATGTTGATTACAAGCTTCTTATCTTCCATGGGCACATGCTCCTCTACCAGATCGTACCCGAACCTCCTGATCATGCGCTCAATAATATGCTGACCTTAGCCTTGAAGTGCGCTTTGTGTTCGTGAGACCATACCATCAGATTGGGAACCAAGGACCCGAGCCTAGCCACTATCAGATCCCTCGACAAGGATATCACGGATACCTTGACGAAGCCGAGCACGGACCGGACTATCTCGCGATTTTTAGATGTTAAGAAAGCATCCATCGTCGAAACGATCTCCTGGACGGTTTCGGGCTTCAAGTCGTCCTTGAAATGATACACGATCTAGTAACCGCAGTTATCGTAGCGCTGATCATGTGAGGCTCAGGAGAGGCCAATCCACCGCACACCATCAGGAAATAATCCTCCAAGGACGCTTCGACATCCGGAGCGTCGCGTCATTGAATTCCAGTGTAGACCTCTTGACGACACCGCCGTCTCGCATTTTGATGCCATGACGATGAGGAGGTCGAACGCAGCAGCCCTCGCTTTCTCGTTGGACTCCTTGCAAGCTTGTATCACTTCGTCTACGATCGCGAAGATAAACGTCAGATCTGATTTTGGCAGCAGCTCCACGACCTTTTCAAGAGTGCAAAGGCGATCCTAGGACAAATTAAAGAATGCGTTAGATTTTTATCGCTATCTACAAGATCGCTTGAACCTATACTTACTCGTCTAGCCGGAGTAGAGGTTGTCTCTTTGGTGATCTCAGCAGCTCCTGGAGGCCCATGACCTGCTGCTCCAAAGCCGTTTTGCCGACCTCAGACTCCATGATTCGTGTATAACCTTGTACGCCTTCTTCTGGAGTGCGGATCTTCCTTCTTGTTCACGACCGCGCTGAACACGTTGAACAATATTTGCAAGCTCTCACCCGACAGGTACGGTGAGATCGTAACGACGAGGTCCATAAGATTGTGGCTCATTGGGGGAGCACTCTGAGACCCCTTCTTGTGGGTTTTCTGGCGCTCCGCTTGAGTTTGGACAGGCTCGGAAAGAGCACCGTGTAACGCCCCGGTGACCTTGCCAAATGTTGCGGCAACTTCCTCGGTCTTCATAATACTCAAGTAAGAATCAGCGCAGTGCAGAATGTAAGCCCTGAACTGAGGCAGAGTCTCGTTGTATATGTTGAAGAGAACCAAAAGGATGTTAGACGCAAAAGAGGATAACAAATCGATATTCCGCTTGGCGTCAGCTTTCGACACTCGGTTGAGAAGCAATTCTATGTTATCTTCCTCATCCTCCACTTCCAGCTCGATAATAGCCTTATTTGACTCTACAAGGTTTGCAGCCCTTGACAAATGGAGACCCTAAGTTCAGGCTGGGCGTAGAGGACGTTGGCGAGAAGCTCGGCAAATTGCAAATCAAAAGCCTGCATGAATTTAGAAGTCAGTATGTGCCGATTCACCTTGGCCTCAATATTACAAACAGATTGATAAATCGGTGAGTAAGTAAATGAAATGGTTTTAGCAGGTCACCTCATTCATATCCAAAGGTATTGTACAATATCCTGGAAGATCGACCAAAGCTGTTGGATGACGGTTTCAAATATCTTTATTTCAAGGGTCTTCTCGCCGGTGTAACTTTGAATACGCTGATGAAGCGTCTCGAACAGCGGTACAAGCTCTTGTCGAAAATGATTAAGGTTCGTGTTTCGGACGCTGTCCCGGAGGAGCGGCAGCAGCCATGCGCGCCCGGTTGGCCCGGCTCCGGATCTGTAAGATTCAAAGGGAGGATAAGCAAAAAGCAGTCCGGTCCCATGGCGCTTATCGCAGCCTTGAGGACCTCATCGCTTCTTCTTTCCGTTAAATGACTCGTCTGATCGCAGCTCTCCAACCGCCCGCAAGATATCCTGAAGGTACAGATTTGACTTCCATCGAAGCTTGACGAATAAAGCCTGGAAAATGTCAAACACTTCTTTCCACGCCCCTTGATATCGAACGTTAGAAGATCCGAGGCAGTTGAAGCAATCCTGCGCAAATGCTTGTTTTGATTTTCGTCGTGTGCAAAAGCACGTTATCCGAAATACAATTGATGACCAAAGATACCGCACACTGTGAGGCAGACGTTCTAATCTCATACGACGGTGATTCTAGAAAACTGTAATGAGAATGAAAAGCTCCGGTAGCTGTGTCAATGTTTGTTCGGGTTCAAACATGGCTGAAACTCCGTATCCCCGCGATATCACCGCTAACCAAGGAGGTAGCAGCTGTGAATCGTTCTTAGACGGGCGAAGCTCTGATATCGCCTCTAAGATCCTGGGCAATTTTGCGGAAGAAGCCTCATCCTGCATACTGTCGAATATCATCTCAAAAACGTCAAGCGCAGCCGTGACCATAAGCTCATTGTTCGACTTCGTTATGCTGAGTAGCACCTCGCAGAGCGGCTCCAAGCGCCTCGTGGGCCAGCCTCTTCCCGCCGCAACAACCCGCACAGCTGTAGGGCGTGTATCGTCTTAGGGTCGTGCTGCCCGGACTTTGGGGTTTTCGAAGCCAATTCGACCAATGCTTGGAGCGACCTTCCCGCACACATGTCGGAAGCGGGTGGTCAAGGGAAGGGCTCGGCGGCGGGTTCTGAAGTATCTTTGAGAGCGCATCCTGCGCTCTCTTCCTCACCTTTGGCCGCGCGTCTAAGCATAGGTTAAACAACCCAGCAACAGCCCTCTTTGGGCCAATTCACTCTGAGGTATCGTCCATGCTGCGCCATCTTGAGACAGCAGCAGCGTCTCCAAGACACCGATCGAGGACTTTAGAATCGGAGCTTCCACGTCGGCATTCGTAATGGCTGGGGCCAAATGGGATAAGATATGTACGAACTTGGTACGGAGAAGAGGTTCTGGTGTGAACGGCGCGACAACATCCAACAGATAGACAACAGCGGCACCGAGCTCCTTGTTGACAATCTGGGTTGGTGTAATATACTGGTTCAGTATCGAAAGCAGGCCGGAAAAGTAAGCTGTAGAAGTGAACTCAGTCTCCTGCTCGCGTAGAATGTCTTCCAACGCATTGAGGATGACCTTGGCCTGCTCAGTGAAAGTGGAGAAGTCATCAGTAAAAATATCTAATAAAAAAAGAACTGTTTTTCTTTCTTTTACTACTCATTCTACAAGAGCACATTTTCAAAAAAGGTAAACAGCAAATGATGGGAGTAAATAGAAGTATGTTTTAATAAAGATTTACCTGAGATTGGTTCTGAAGGTTCGGACTTCGTATTCTTTCTAGTTTCTCCTGTAGAGACGCCATTGCGAAATGGAATTGCAGACTTCCTTCTTCTTTCTTCCTGATGCTTAGTAGATATTTTTATAGCCCAGTTGGAGCTTTGAAGGACGTTGAGGTGAAGGAGAAGAAAAATTTGAACCTTTCTTTCTGCTCTTATCGCTTATCGCCCTTTTCTCTCTCGGTTTAAAAAAATAAATAAATAGAAAAAAAGAAAATAATTCAAGAGGCTTAAAACCTCCAAGCTCCTCACAACTACTTTGTACACAGGTTACATATTATTGTGATTCTATATAGATCTTCTTTTCTCCTTACCTACTTCCTTTAGGTATTTACTTCCCTAAAGCACGCTACTCAATTCTCTAGACACCGTTTTATTTTGTTCACATGTCTCGCGGCTGTGTAACAATGTGCGACGGGCAAGATGTAGCTACTCAAGAGACAAGGGAGCTATTACGATAGTCAGCTATCTCTTTTTTAAGCTCTCTATAGGTCGAAGCTCTCGTCTTCAATTAAGCATTGGCTAGTATCCATTCGCGTCACCATCATATATTTGAATAATACGCCTTCGAATAGCTCCAATCGTCGAATAAATCGGTGCAAGTTACAACTATTTGCTTGAGATGCGGCAGCGCACTCCAATGCAGGACTTCTGTGTAGCCATTCCAACCAGACATCATTCGCACATGTCGGCTTTAGTATTGCAAAATACGGAAAGGTGCAGATTTGAGATATTTGCGGTGTTATCCTACTCCTTTTACCAGGAGGAAAAGGCGCTTCGAACTCATGGGCGACCGGTGCCTCTGACTCTGTGTCTAGTTACTCATTCAGAAAGCCCCTTTTTTTTTTTGGTACCGGATAATTAATGCGGACCAACCAAATGACGGCGTGGCAAAGGATGCTTACGACGTCGATACTATCACCCACACTTCCTGTCGTTTACGCAATGGATTGGGTTCGGACAGCAAACCGCTACGGTATTTTAGCCCAAATGTGGATTTACTTAAGGGAAAGCCACCCCCGAGGAGAGGCAAGATAATTAGAAACTTGAAACTCTTCATTGCTGGTTGTTTCTCCCATTTATTATTTGAATTTTTTTTTTTTTTAAAAAAAAAAAAAAAAAAAACTTCTTCTACTCTCACATAAATAAAGATCGAAAGCTTTCTCAAAAAAAGAGAGGTCTTATCTATCGTTTGTAGGCACTGGTTTGCCTCTTTTAAGCAGGATGAAGCATTTAGCGGCTCGCTCGCTTGTGGTTGGGGCTCTTTGGTGGACGCGTCAGCCTTCGTCATCATAGACGAACATACCGCCCAGGTCGCTTTCACCCGAGATAACGTGGTGAATGATGATACCCATCATCTGTGGAGCGAAGAATTGCACGAAGAGACGGTTCTTCTCCCTGATGCCGAAGAGAGGTTGAACCCGTGGGTCACTACCTCAACCGGAACTCAATACGCCAGGGCGACGACATAGGTGGAACGGGAACCACGGGGAGGACATAGAGCTTCATGACGAAGCCGATGACCATAAACCTGATTCAGACCCGTTTGCTCCGTCCAATTTCGAAAACTCAAATGGATAGATTCAGAGCATGAGCGTGGTTCAGCATGGAAAGGGAGGCGCAAGCACTGCAACAAGGCTGCACATTGCCGCAGAGCAGCGTTGCTCGTGGTTGACTATATCAACAGAAGCCGGGCTGCACCTGGAGGTCACCGGACAGGGATGATCATCCACCACCACCTCTCCAGACAGACATCATCCGTCGCTGCCTCCATCTCCTCACCATCCCCCTCCCCCACGTGGACCGCATCCTCCCCCGCCTCCCCCGGGGAGCATCCTCCCCATCCTCCCCGGGGAAACACCCGCATCGCCCTCCCCACCGCAAGAGGCCACACCATGAGCATGATTTTACCAACGGCACCATCTTCCAGAACCTGGGCTTCCAAGTACACCACAAAAATATCAGTCTCATATCGAAGGACAAAGAGCTCACCGAGCTCCTCAATTCTACGTCCGCAAACTTCACGTTCTTTGCGCCGGTTGACAAGGCGTTCGAAAAGATTCCTGAGCACGGGAAGCATCCTAGCGATGAATTCATTGCGAATCTCTTGCGATACCATACTGCGGCGGAGAATACCCCTCCGTCGTGTGTTAGTCGAACCTACCATCCCTACTTTGTTTAAGGATGACGGTATCGGCGGTGAAGCGCAAAGGCTGAAGTCCAGCTGGGCCGCCTGAACCTCTACTCCAAGGCGATAGTCAGCAACGTGTTCAGCAAGAACGGCGTCGTTCACGTGTAGACCACATTATCGTCCCGCCGCCTCCCGCCCACGCCGTCCTCGAATTCTACCAGGCCATTTAGTACTTTCGTCAACGGCCTTTACAAGACGGGTCTCCACGACCACCTTGCCAACGACAAGAGGTATGGCACGCTCTTCGCGCCTACGAACGGCGCGTTTAAGCGCCTCGGCCCTAAGGTGCTCGCTTTCCTGTTCTCGAAATTTGGAGAGAAGTACCTCAAAGCGCTGCTGGAGTATCACATCGCCGTCGACGGTATACTGTACAGCAACGCCTGGGTGAAACCCAAGGAAGACGACGACGACAAAAGTGGCGCGATGGTCCACCACGAGATCCCGAAGGGACGTTTCCACGCTGACCTCCGTACCGCGCTTAAGGGTAGAGATCTTTCGATCGACATCGCGCGGTGGGACGTTTATAAGCTTCAAGATCAATGGGTTCACCCGCGTAGTCTTCAAGATGGTAAGTTACTTTGCTGTTTCGTTGAATAATATTCTACAATATCTTCTCCCTCCCCCATTTCATTTTAGAGAACCCGTGATTTGCAAAATTTTTTATCTCATTCTCGGATCTAATCAGACATATATACTAACAAATATCCAAATAGGCGTCGTAAAGGACGGTGTAATTCATGTGCCAAGCAGGGTCCTCATCCCGCGCGCAGACCCCAGCCCGGTGATTCTGAAAAAGCAGCAGTAAACGATGAAGAGATCTGCATGACGGTCGAGATGCTGAAGGAACGCCTCGAACCTTATTTAACCTAAATTTTTCTTAGAGAGATCAAAAAGACCCACAACGGGCAAGTTAGGTTATACAATCATAAGAAAAAAGAAAAGGAAAGGAAAAAAAAAAATTTGATTCAAGATTTGCGTATGCTTGAAACGCCCAGATGTTTTGGGAGACAGAATGCTATGTACTGAAAAATCCCTGTCGTTCTTTTTCGCCCGAGAATGTTAGCTCCAATTAGACTCGAACCGACTTCGAGGGCTATATCTTTTGTGATTTTTTCTCTTTCTTTTTCCAAACGGTCCCTTTCATACATTATCTACATTATAACCAGCGTGTAGTGATTGAAACCAAAGTCATAATCTCTTGGTCGTCTTTGATGTGCTTTCCAAGGCCCGAAAAATACGATGCGCTATTATGGCTATCTGTGTATAAGGCGCCTTATTCTAACCCTTGCCGAGGACGATGTATATGCGATAAAAGCGATATGAATAAGGAGCGATCAACATAAAAAGTCAATAGGCACGTATGAGGACTCTTGCCATACTGCTGTGCAAAAGGCAAATAAAAAAACCCTAGATCGTGAGTGTAAAAATATTCGCAACAATAGATTTAGGAACTTGCAATTGGCTGAAGACCAAATATCAAGAGAGGCCCAAAAAGCTACAGGCTGTCCGTTATTAAAAAAAAAAAAAAAAAAAAAAAAAAAAACTGAAAAATCAGATAAAACCCCTTCAATATATGCGCCATAGTATAAGCCAACCGTGCGATAATATCCCTAATTGTAACAAAAAACCGTCGTAATCTTATGACAAGCGGTATACCTAAACACCCCCCTAAAAAAAAAAAAAAAAGCTCCATGGAGAAGAGAACAAATTAAAATCCAACGAAGAAAGAAAGCCTGTGCTCGCAGTCGAGCGCAATCCCAGAAGACCCCGAAATGCTACCAGCTAGCTGCTTGATGAAATCTACTGGTATTGTCGAAGTATCGAGACGTAAAGCAAACGTCTGCTCTGGTTAAGCCACACAGTAACTCTGCGCAACGGCTTGTTTCTCTTCTTTTATTAAACTTCTATCTTCATGATTGGAGGATATGTATGGCAGAAATCCTTGTAGTTTGATAACGATAGAGAAAGAGAAAAGATGGGAAGAAGATAAAAAAGAAAAGAAAAAGAGAATCGTCAACATCCACAAGGAGGCAGATGGAGTATTAGGAATTAAAATTGAGGTGGAAAAGACTGGAAGAAGGGGCTGAAATAATATAAATGTAAACATTAATAAGGACTTAAGAGGGAAAATATAGAAAGAACCGAAAGCAAAAAAGGACGATATTTGCAAAAAAATACAGATCATCCCATAAATATCACAATTACACTAACACGACGCATCTCCTTTATACGAACGACAACACCGAACGTAAACAGCATATACACATGACAAATCATGACTGACTGTAAGACAATACAAAAGGATAGAGAGGATAGAATATAAAAATCGAAAAGTGAAGAAAAAAAGGTAATCCGGCTTAGTAAAAACCTACCATGACAAGAGCAGAGATATATAACCCGAGAAGGGGATGTACATGATGGCAGCAATAAGCGGTGGTAGTAGCGCCAAGTTAGGAAATAGAAAAAATAAACAAAAATAAGAAAGGATAAGGACAATAAAGCAGAGCAAACAAACACATTGCAGGGGAAAATAAAAGTCTATAGAGCTGTTTAAAAACTTTGAGGGGAAACATTCTTTAAGACCAATCCAAATCCTTCCATATTCTGTCGTTAATAATAGTGATATGAGACTCGGAGTTCTGTGAGCCAAATCACTAGGAATAAGGAAAAAGAAAATGAAGAAATGTGACTGGGGAAAGAAATGGGAGTAGCACTAATGTATATATAAAATTACAAACGGCACGAAACCATTAATATATCCAGTCTCGTAACCAGAATTTTTTTTGACTGAAAATAATCAACTCTTCAACGCCTCAAGTCTTCTTGATGCTGGAGCGATCTAAAGCTTCTTTCAGCTCGGGCCGATTCGAGAACCTCTCCGCGGCATCCTTGTAGGAGAGCCACTTGCGCTTCCTCTTTTCATTTCGGGCCATTCGGTAGCTTCTTCCACGACTTCCATTCGAAAAATAGGTAAAGGGCTCCTTCGGCTTTGCTGGAGGCGGAGGATCCCGGGCATCGCGTATCTTGCCGAGGGCTTTCGAAATTTTACCGCTAATACCTGCTTCTTCCCAAGCCTCACGTTGGCGGCTACTCGCCGTAGCCTCATCCATTTCCCAGCCTCCTTTGGAAGGACCCAGTGGTTCGGTCTCCTGAAGACTCTACAAGCATGACTTTTGACTTGTCAGCGGAAAGGGCGACGATCCCAGCAATAAGTCGAGATCCATCTTCTGCGTATCCTGTTTGTTTTTTTTTTAAAAGGGGGAAGGCGGGAATTGTTAAGTCAGTAAAGAACAGAAAGAGGGAAAAAAAAAGAAAGAAAGGTTCTCTATCATAGATCAGAAAAGAAGGATACTTCGAAAGACGTTCTTGAGAGAACCACCTCCTTAAACAGATTCAAATATAAAATTATGGCGCATTAAAGAGAATTATATTATCGTAGACTTACTCTGGTTTGTTCTGCCGACCCTGCCTCCATGGGCGGATTGGATAGCTTGTGCGGCCTTTGGAGCTGGAGCGGCCATTGAATCGTCAAACTTTGGAGAAAAAAATTTTTTTTTTATTTTTTTGAACATCCTCTCTTTTTTTTTTAGGATCATTTTGGAAATGGTAATTTAAGCGAGAAACGAGGCTGATTACTCAGCATGACTTGCAGAGCGACTGGATCACGCACTAGAAAATAATCAAGTTTACGCATCTTTCTTTCTTCCCTGGTTCTTTTTTTTTTTAAAAAAAAAAAAATTCTTTATCTAGCCTCCCGTCGTTTATTACCTTAAAGTATTTCGCGAACAAAATGTATTATCCCTTTCCTTATCGTGCGACTCCTGAGGGACCTTCAATATACAATCGATCGTCCCGTATGATGGCAGGGACTTTCCAACATGGGCCATGGAATTTCCCCACAATAAGTGAACGTTTATACTTAAGAAAATGATAATCTATTAAACTAAGGAGCCAATTATATACTTGATAATAATAATATCAGCTAGTTATTCCATTTAAATAATTGTTTTTTGTATTTATTAATAGTATAGGATAATATAGCTTTTTATTGTGTACACCTTTATTTACTTATTCCTCGAAACGTCGTTTGAGGATCCAACGAACAACTCATGATAATAATAACATAGCAACAACAACAACAACAACAACAACACAATGATAATAATAACAGTAGTATTAGTAATAAGTAGTAGTAGTAGTAGTAGTAGTAGTATAGTAGTAGTAGTAGTAGTAGTTGTTGTAGTAGTAGTGTGTGTGTGTGAAATAGTCTATTACTAAGCTAGTGCTATTTCTATCGTCATTAGGATCTATTGATGCTGACGGGATGCTATGAACAATAGCCTTTGAAGTAATGTAGCAGCCACGACAATCTTATATACAGGATTTCCTCCATTTAATAGACCATCCTATCTAGAACGCGCATAATTTTACATGTAAAACTATCCACTATAATTCTTATTTCATAATTCCCTGGTTTAATAATGTAATCTAATACTTTTGGTTTATCGTATAGTAAGCCTCTCCCCGGAACCAGCTCCAACAGTTTAAATAAAACGCGTCTCTTTCCACCTCAAATCTCTCACAATTTAAATAACATGTTGTGCATCCTCTCAATCTCCTTGCCGTTATCCTTGCAGAACTGATAAAACTCGCGTGCCTCGGTATCTCGTCAAATTTGCCTACGTTCACGGCCAAGTTATTGCTGGCTAGACGTATCTTCGCCAAAGACCGTGCCAAGGGACGTGGTAGGTGAAGATACGGTTGCAGGGTACTTTCTGTAGGAGGTCCGACGTAGGTGTGTAAAAGTGGAACTCTGCATAATATCCGCCTTTGCGTTGCGCAACAGTAAGTTCTTCAAATGATGCGTGACGGATGTCGGTATTGAGCCTCGACTGATAAGCGGATATCCGACCGACGAGCGTTTTGTTGTAAAGAGTATAACCATCCTTTATCATAGCGTTGAAGATCGAAGGAATCCAATAGTGCCTGCTTTGCCAGACGACTTATAGGAGAGAAAGCGTTCGTTGAAAGAAACGCACTGCCAGGTCAAGTCTCCTCATGGACGGCGGTATGGCACCAAATTCCGCCCGAGTGAGATTGACGTGAGAGCGAGATTGGATTCCCAAGATACGTCTGAAGAGGTCAATCTGACACTTATCCATCGTATCGTGAATATATTTCGGGCAATCAAAGGTGACCTCCGCGGCGTACGTCCAGTTCGGGTCCACTGCCACGTACAATTGATAAAATTGACGTGGGTAGCACCATAGTTCTTCCCAAGGCCAATAACTCCCAAAAGGCGGATTTTGCAACAAGCGCCTTAGAGAGCAAATCCTTCCTTGGGTCCCACGCGCCACGCGACAGTTTGTATCCAATATACGGTTCGTACGATCCGAGGGGAAGGACCTCAACTGGCGTCTCGCCGAAGGAGATGTTGATGGTGCCGATGTTCGCTTTGTCAATTTTGCCTATAACTAGAACGTAGGTCTTAGAAGCGCTGATATAATACGCAAATGCTCGCCTGTAGAAATAAAAGATCGAGTTTGCGCTGGAGGCCGAAGGTCGAAGTGGAGGCTAGCAGAAAATCATCTGCCAGACTAAGTTGAGGATGAGAGTATTGTGTAGGGGAGGATCGTCCGGGTCGGAAAGTGAGATGCCAGATACGTATATAATAAAAGTAGTGGAGAAAGTGGGTCACCCTGAAGTACTCCAACTAAAACATCGAAGAAGTCAGAGTACTCGCCATCGACCTTCAACACCGAAGTAGTAGTAGTAGGTTCTATCCAGCTGAAATCGGAGCGGAGACGCTCGTGTTCAAAGTGAGGTGGAAACAAGACAGAACCGGGAAAGGACAATCGTCAGAACGCTCCACAGAAGTGGGCTTGAAGAAACAAATAGAACGGAAGAACGTAGAAAGGGAGAAGGAGTTAGTTCTTAATGCTTCGAAGGGGGCTCCATATTTATTAAATCTTCATCATCGGAGCACATGTTCGAAACCTCAACGTCAAATGTAAGGCCGTAATCAAATTTTCTTGCTTTTTCCTTCTTTCGAAAGAAATCCAACGCTTTCTCCTTCGATTCCAGGGACGCGAACGGTAACGACGAGGGAGACGACGCTGAGGCAGTAAAAATAATCTTAGATGTAAAGAAGACGATGTCTTCCTTGTCTTCAGGGTCCTCCAGGATGCAGCAGCGAGATCTCGTTACGATACCAGAATGACCCAGCCGAAGGAAGACGAATTCTTCACCGGATGTCGCGATCCCATATAATACATGGTTTCGTTTGTCTGACCTCCTTCTATGGAGGGAGAGCATCCCCATATATACAATGGTCTGCGGAATTGCGTTGATAGCCGACAACTCCATGCTTGTGTCTCAACGACTACCAAGTATGATGATGGTGACGGTTGTGCTCTTGCGTCATTTGTGTCACCGTACCCGAATATGTAGTCCGAAATGCCGTTAATCTCGATACCATGCTCGGGGAGCGCAATGCTCAACTGTGCTCGAGCCAGAGACCCAGCGGGACATCTGTGGCCCGGAGGTTCCCGAGAGAGTAAGAGAAGACAAATTCTGCACAGCATCGTTGATGTTGGACTTTTCGGTATTTCTATAAGGGGTGGAAGAGGTTGGGGTAGTTGGAGTAATGGGGGGGGGGGGTATCGCTCGCCGGGGTGCGTGATGGTTGGGAGTTCTCTCGATCGTAACTAGCTCGGAGGTTTGCCAGATATTGCTGGGACCTAATGAGTACGGCATCAGCGAGCAGCCGTGCCGCAGCTTCTCCACGGAAACAAACGCCTTGTTGTATAGCTGCGATGACTTCGTCTGCAAGGGTCCGCGTTAGCTTTAGCAATAACGCCAAGTGCCAGCGATTTAATTTGCTCATGGAATTGGGGCCATACCGAACCAGCTACAGGACATAATTTCCCGTTCCTGCTATTTGACTATGCTTCTGATTTAGTGCTTCTAGTGGTTCCGAATTACCTACTCTCTATCTGCTTAACGTCAAAATCGAGTCCAAAGTACTTCTTAGCTTCCGTAAGTGAGATGTCTTTAGCGCGAAGACTTGTCTGTTTACAACTGGCACCATCCGACACTGAGATTTTAAAATCGGTAAGAGCTTTCTTTATAGCCCCTAGATCATCGTCTTTATCTGTGAGATCATGTATGTGACTTATCCAGGCAAGAACGATCTCAACCGGGCTTTTAGTTTTTGAGCAGACATTATAGTCGGGGAGAGTAGTCCTGGGTTTTGAAGCTTTGAATGAGCAGAAAGAGTTCGAGGCAAAAGCAGGATGGCGCTCAATAGTGAGGTCGAGATAGAGAAGGTGATTTACTCAACGGTTAGTTCTACGTCGTCGTCTCGACGAACTCGAATGAAGCGATCCGCTGCTGATGAAATTCATGGAAAACAGGGGGTAGGGGTTATCAAAAAAGATATTAGATATGTTATAGTTCTGCAGGCGCCTGGATCTCGAGTAGTTTTTTAGTAAAATGTAGAACTTTTTTTTTTTTTCAAGCGTTGATGCTGGAACCGTTCTGATGAACCATAGAGAAGACCAGAAAGATTTCGACGCCTGAAACGAAAAGACTAGATGCTAGTGCGATTGTTAGATTGGTTTTAGGAAAGAAATATGCTGTGGAATTAAATGCCTTGGTGTTGTGGTTGTGATGTTGAAGATTGTGGAGTGAGTGATGGTGGAGAGAAAAGGAAGAAGCAGGAGGTTTTGAGGGAGGAAGGGTTATTTTGAATAGTGCTTAGAAAAAGTATTTGCCAAAAATTTTCCCCAAGGATTGCGAAGCCCAACTCAAATAAACGAGGAAAACTGAAAACATAACGAACAATAAATTGAGATGTTAAAATGACGACAATACCTTAATTTGATTATCATATGAAGGATGTAAGGGGAAAACGAGGTACAATCGAAAGATATAACTTTGTAATTGTTGATCGGGGCGCGTGGAAGGAAGAAGTAGCTTGTGTGGGTGGAACTGCCAATTTGATTGTGGCCAATAATGAATTTGTAGAATTTGTGGGGGTTTTTCTTTTTAGTAAATTGCCAAGCTGATGATTAACCAGATAAAGTTAAAAAAAAAAAAAAAACCTGGAAAAGCGACTTGGATGCTTGGAATGGGGGGGGTTTGAAAAAGGATAATAGAAATTTGGTAAGATATTATTATCCTCTTGCTAAAGGTAGATGCGACTTAGATCGACTATTCTCCCCTACCAGAGGGAACTGTTTTTCCAGGGCGATTGTAGCATTCAAAGAGCAGAGACGGGCAGAAGGAGGTTATTTTGGAAAGGAAGATTCAAAGAACCCTGATGGCCCCTTGACAAAAGGATAAGGGAAAAAGAGGGACGAGGTTCGGCGAAGAAAAAAAAGAAGTGGATGGAAAGAAACGAAAAAAAAAAAATACTTAAAAGTTGCTAACAAATTACAGTGAGAGTTTTTCTGCACGACCGGAGGAAAGGCAAAAAAAAAATAAAATATAAAAATAATAATAAAATTAATAGAAAAAAAAAGGTAAATTAGATAATAAAAGTCCTGTTCGAAATCCCTTCTTCTCTTAGGATTTCCCTTTAAAACAAGCTGATTGTCTTGGATTCGAAGCTTGAGCTATATAGGAGGACTGCGATTTACGGGAGAAGCTAAGAATAACAAGTAGCAAGAATGGTAGAAACGAAAGGAGTAACGTAAAGGGTTAGTCTTCAGAATTATAGCAATAACCATCTTATACGAGAATGAAATGAAATATGTGCGTCTTCGTGCCGCACAAATTTATTGAACCTTGGAATAAGGATCGATGACTCCTGTCGTTTCTAGCTGAACATCCTGACGAGCAGCAGTTATAACTTATAATATAATTTTTCTCGAAAGCACAGCTTGTCGCAAGTTGCGGCTCTGGGCCCCTTTTCTCTTCTCCTAATCCCAAGTTACCCTGATCTCGAACCTTCTAAGACTTAGGAGCAGTTATTATTATATATCAATACATTCCATCTCGAATAGAAAATGTCCTCCAATATTTATCGAATCGTCTCGTTTGTTATTCTCGATTAAAGTGACTTAAAAAAGTGTGAGCAATGTGAGAGTTATAGCTAGAATTATTTGGTAAACGGAAACGGTAACAATACACTAACCTGCTATGTAATATGCAATAGGGTTGAAGGTGAAAACGTTCAGACCTCGTTTGTAGAGGTAAAACAGGAGAACTTCGCTCGCTACCAGAATATACTCCTACGGCAAGGAAAGAACATTTCCGTTATAATACCACTCTCGAGACCCCACGAAGTAGGGTCCGAAACTCTTATAATAATATATGCTCATTTATAATTTAAAAATATACGTAGATATTTTGTTTATATATAATATAATATGACACAATCCCCCGCTACGTATTAACTCCAGGTGCCGGAGCTGGAGGTACTGGAACGGCTTTTCCCCCTGCGCCGTTCTTTTGCTTTTGTTGTTGGTGGGCTGGCTTTGGCGCCGACGAGAATATTCTCCCCTAAGATACAAGAAATATCAGTTAGCTCTCCGTGGCTTCCCTTTTCCCTCAAATACAAATTCAAAAAAAAAAAATATGAAGGTTGGGAGTCTTACACAATCAATCTGCCTCAATGGTAATGGCCAGTAGCGTAATGAATGGCGGCACGGCGCTGATCTGGTACAACAACCACCAAGCTCCCCTTACCGCATGACGACCGCTACCGTGGAACGGATGCGTCCAACTTTTCCACTCGTCAATTCCTTCCAGAGCTCCTCCTTCACGACTTTGATAATCCATTCGCTATTAGGTTTCGCGGACGTCTTGGATTCCAGCAACTGCTGTTCGCCGCTGGAGCTCCTGCTGCTAGTTTGGACGCCGCATCGTCCGCGCTCGCGCGCTCGTCTGCATCCTGCTTCTCTGCGATGGGAGCAGTAGCTATGGTTGGGTGGAACGGGATGCTGCGCACGTGTGTGCGACGAACGAGCGGCATGCCTGCGGGTGTAACGGACTTTGACGGGGATTTGGTGTGCGTAAGGTGGACTACAAGTTAAAAAAAAGTAGTTCGTTAATTATCATCATTCCTTAGATCTACCCAAGAGTTAGCAATATTTGCGCGGGTGTGTTACTTACACAAATGGCCGGCTCCATATGCAAAAAAGATGTTACACAAAACTGTGGAGCTTAAATAGTTAGAAGGCGTAAAAGCGAAAAGAGGTCCTCGGAGTTTTAAAGGTGGTTATTGACGCACCGACATGCTCATCGCAATCAATTCGCGCGAATTTGAAGTAGTCATCGTCCTGAAGCGCTACTACCGTTTCCTATCAGCGAGCGTAGGTAATCAGTTAGAGGTTTGCCTTCCTTTTCTCTAGGGACTTTCGAAGAAACAGAGCATTTCCCATACATTGAATATCTAAACCGAATTATAATAACAAAGTTGCGTTAGCGCATGTTGACTACTACCAGAAGTAAAGTCGCGATATGATTTCTCACCTTATCGTATAAAGGGCAATGCTTGCATGTCTCATTGCTCGCAGTGGCGTAGAGCAGCCAATCGGCATCCGAACTACCGAGTACATTCTCAAAGTCACGCAAAGCTACGCTGTGAACGGTTATTTCATCGATGGTCTTTTTAGTTGGAGGCGCTGCGGCCTCGAAGACTTGCGCGAGCGATGGGTCGGAAGTTCGTCTGCCACGGATGCAGCGCTAGGTGTTTCATTCTCAGGCGTGCTGGACTTCTTGAACCACTGCGCTGCGACGGGATCGGCTAGCAGGGCAGAGAACGCGAGCAGCGGTATGTACTGCAATTTCATGGTAATTTTAAAAATCAAAAACTGAATCGATATATATTATTCCTTCCAAACCTCAAGTTTCGACGTTTAAACAAATACGCACAGAAGCGGGTGCAGGGTATTTTAAGGGTGAAGGGTTCTAAATTTATTTAGTGCTCACTTGCAGCTTGCTATCCTCATTTCGTTATTTTGGTGTGGTACACTATCCTCCCGTTATCCAATCATATTACTTTCGCCAACTTAGCATCCTATCGATTATTATCAGCCTTATCAGGCTTAGATTCCAGGTTACAAGGCCGGGAGACACGTGAGGATTCTTTTGTTAGAAAAAAAAAAAAAAAGACTAGCCTGAATCTACAACGAATACCTCCAAGGTATTTAAGCACTAGTAATACCGTGGTTGATGAACGATAAATTTGGTTCGTTGATGAGATCGCCTAGCTAGTGTACAATTTTTTACAGGTATATTTACATTTCATGTTACTACTATAACTCTAGGTATCTAAAGCATTCTTTGGCTCAAATTCATACTTCTGGACTTGTTATACGCATTCTCCAATTTGTCGACCTGGCGCTGCCTTTTGGCTTCTTTTGACTTATATACGCCTTCATCCACGTACTTCTGATGGATAATTTCCTTTCGGCGCTGCCACCTTCCAGGCGATCCTCATGCTCCTCTGCCGTGGGCACCCACTTGGATTTCAGGATCCGTCTGATAGCCTCGGGCGATACCTGAAAACCTCTGCGAGCTTCTCGTCGTGCATTCCGCATATGTTTTATGCAGACACGGATTATCTCGAGTGTGTCGGGCGATAGCCTCTTGCGCGGTTGCCACCCTGCGTCTCCGAATTTTTCTTGAGTGCATTCTTCTGTATCATCCAGTCCTCCATCTTCTTGACATCTTGTTCCCGTTTACCGTCTTCCTTCTCTTCAAGTAGGG
Source organism: Pezizomycotina sp. ARF18 (assembly GCA_002224055.1). Classification (NCBI taxonomy): domain Eukaryota; kingdom Fungi; phylum Ascomycota; species Pezizomycotina sp. ARF18. Next base: position 27,669 of record AZLU01000215.1, read on the forward strand.
TTTCGGTTTCGGTTTTAGCTTCGGTTTCAGCTTCGATCTTCGCTCCATGCGGGTTTCGCTTTAACTTTCTTTTCGCTTTCTTTGTGCTTCGGAGGAGTCAGGTCCCAAGTATTCGGTCGGTTCCTCCGCTTCGGAACATACACCGGTTTCTTTTCGGCGCCTCGCAGTATCTGTGATGAAATGCTTCGTACGGCGCCACTCTATGCTTGGGATTTTCTCCCCCATCAGAGAATCCTCCGCAGTGTAAGCCGACTCCGGTGCACTTCCATCCTCCAATTGTGACTGCTTCTCCGCCGTATTGTTGCTCTCAAGTTTCAGTGCGGGCTCAAATGCCCGTCCGAATGGCTCATCTGCAAAGATGGGTGGGAGATGCGTTGTGGCTTCGGACTCCACCGCCCAAGAATTGTCGAACAGTGGATTGACTGTGCGTTTGTCCATCTTGTGTCCCAAGCGACCGATTTTTGCAGAGTTTCCTGGTCTTACTCTCACCAGGACCCCTTGATATGGTAAGAAGTAGTCATCCCCCTGGGGTCTACGTCCACCTCTGTATGGAAGTTTCTTTCCGGCCTCGTGGCGATGTATAGTTTCGGGTGTGGCAATAAGGGAGTTAGGTAGACTTCCTGCCTCTGCCGTCTCAGTGAACGAATCACATTCGCCACAAAGGTTGGAGAAACCTGGATGTACAATTGGAGCAAGACATGATATTTACAATGGCTTGCTGATTTAATGCGGGAAAGCCTCAAGGGCCAATTCTTAACAAATGGATAGAAGGTTGAAGTTGAAGAGAGGAAAAAAAAAAATTTTTTTTTTAATATGTAGATTTTGTAGTCGAGAAGTTAAAGGCGTAGGTTAGAGAAAATTTTCGAGCTCGCGCCGGATGTCTTGGCGGTTTAGCCGGAACCCATTTAAAGGGAAATTTAATTCGCTACTTTGCCGACGAAGGAAGCAAACAGAAAAACCTCACCAGCACAACTAATTAATATATTTCCACTCTCCATCAACGAACGGAGGTCCTTTTAACGAAGAAAAAGTAAAAGATAAAGGACAATAAGTCAATCGAGTCCTGCCGCTGACTTGTGGGGGGATTTCTATAGCCTTTTTGAGCTTTATATGCGATTTATTCAGAGCGCTATAACGAGTAAGAGACGTAGTCGGAAGAGGAAGAGAAAAGTACGCGTTTCCTCCTTTGGGTCGTTAAAAATTTACCACGAACACTATCGACAATAAGCACAAATATACGAATTTGCTCCTAACATTTGTTCACTCTTATTGAAGGAAACGCAATAAAATCTACCTTGACGAGAGCGAACGAGTTACACAACGCATCTGCGATTTTGTAGCGGCCTTAGATCCCCCTCTTCTCCTCCAAGCATGAGCGGACGTAGCAAAGCTCCCAAAGTTCCTCCTCCCCACTACGAAGTGGGCGATCGCGTTTTATGCTTCCACGGCCCTCTCCTCTACGAAGCTAAGTCCTGACCGTTAAGCCCGGTACCATCGATCCTCCCACTTCTCCACAGTATAAGTGCATTAAGGCTGGAAGTCGAGGTGAGTTACAGTGGACCTGGTTCTGTCATTTTAGACTTCCCAAATCTGTTTTGGGATGGATTCAGAGGAATGAAAGCGCCAGCCACGGCTCTGAAGCTTTTATTCCACTTCTTCTTGCACAATACGCCTGTTTGGTCTAATACGGTCTCCTAACTTGTGTCTTCTCTTGTAATAGTTGGATGAATGGGTTCCTCAAGACAGAGCTCTAAAGTGGAGCGAAAGAATTTGACACTGCAGAAGAATCTGCGCGAGGAGCACTTGCCAAAGAGAAAGGGAGAAGAAGAAGGACACCAAATCGGCACCGACGAGCCCACGGGCCCAGCGCAACCTATGCAAAACAACAAGAAGCGTCCTAGGGAAATGGACATGGACAAGGTGGGCCCGCCCTTAGCATCACGTTCTTTCACCCATCCAAATTGTACAGAGAAAAAAAAGAGTATCGTCTCCCCACTTTTTCTAACATCACCTGGCTTGTATGGTATTAGGAAGAGGATTATAACAGGCGCCTTGAGATAAGGATGGAGGTTCCGGATAATCTGAAATCGCTGCTCGTGGACGACTGGAGTATATTACGAAGCTTGGCCAACACGTTCCGCTGCCTCGAGATCCTAACGTCGCGGATGTTCTCGACGACTATCGCAACCATGCCAAGAATTCCAACAATAGCCCGATAGACCCTATCATGCTCGACGAACTCACCGCCGCTGAATTATACTTTAACAAGGCCCTGGGCACCCGTTTGCTATACAGGCACGAGCGCGAACATATGCCAATATCAGGCTGAAGCATCCGGACAAGGAAATGTCATGAAATTTATGGCGCGAGCATCTCGCTCGCATGTTTGGTACATTTCTCTTCCTCGGTACAACTATATATATATACGTATATATGACTAACAATCTTTGAAGTAATCATGCCAGAATTAGTCGCACACACGAATCTCGATATCCAATCCACGAACGTCCTTAAATCCTATCTCGAAGACATGCTCACTTGGATGGAGAGCAACCACGCGAAGTATTTCTTGCCTGGATACGAGGTGGTACGCCTCCCAACGGTGCGAAAACGGCGGCGGCAAAGAAACTTAAGCACCACCAGGTCTTCAAGTGGGACATGCACCTCTTTATGTTCGGATATGAAGCCAACGCAAACTCGATTTCAAAATTGCGCGGAATTACCGAAGACTTTATTGTCAAATTTCGGCGGCCACTCCATACTTTGTCATCCCTATACTCTTCTTTTTGGATAATCTTGTTTCTTTTCCTTTCTATAATTTTTTTCTCTTCTTCCCATCGATCTGTGGTTCAGCATTAGGCGTTTTAGCAGGGTCAGTTTCTGCTTTTGTTATCGTTTTCTTTCTTTCCTCAAGTTCTTTAAGGGTTTCTACAAGAATTCGGGTTTTCATGTGCTGCAGCATAAGTCAGTTGTTGAACTATACCAAAGCAAGGTAGTATTTACATCATGTCAATACTTTTATGGCGCCCTTGTCTCCTTTATAATTATATGATATTTGGACCCGAATCTACACCTGCAATGAGGCCGCATCGTAAATATTAACAGCTCTTTGAAATTAATAGTGCTACAAAAGAATATAGAAACAAAGTTCCAAGTAACAACCGTTTCATCTAGATATATATAGCTCAAGCATGGAACACTCTACGTCTTCGAACATTTGGGGTCGTTAAACGAACAATGTCTTTGTTGATATATTTCAAACCCACTATATATAACCAAATTAATGAGTGATATAATAGACTACAAATTATAGCAATTAAAAAGAAAGGGAACGCGTTTTGTTCCTCGCCGTTTCACCCCGAGGACTTTACTTAGATGAAAAAGTATCTCTGTGCCTGGGTACCTTTTAGCCAGCCAGTAGGAGAACTTCGGAGTGAGATCTCTCTTCCTCTTCACCCTCCAAGGTTCCCGGGGTGGCCCCCAGTCCCACCGCGCAAGAAAGAAAAAGAGGGGGGAGATTTAGTAGTTTAGAGGTACTTATTTCAAAAAGGTTACAAGTGCACCGATGCACAGCCCGCGCCTAATATTTTTCTGAAGGGGGGGCGTATATCGATCTTCGGGCGATTTTTCGCACTCCTTCTGCACGAGGACCTAGAAGTAAGGCAGGGAAAGGTGAATCGATTTATATTAGGATAAGTACGAAGTGTCCATATTCTATTTCTTACGTATACAAAGAGGGACTACAACATTTCTCCTCGTCATGATATTCTTCGTATGATCGATTTGTTATATTTCAAATCGTCGCCTCTTAAAGACCTTTCTCAGCCCCCAAAATCGGTAACCGGCAACGCCTTTTTCTTATTTACGAAGAACTTCTAAGTGCTATATAAATCAGAGATGATTGCTTTGTTCTATGCAAAGTAAAATCTCTCGTTTCTTTCCTACTTTGTTTTGAGACAATTGATTGATCCGGCTCAGTAGTTGGTTGAGATACTTTTATTCCCTCACCTTTTCTCTCTCAATCCAGACGTTTTTTCTAAATCTTACTTTACTCCACCGAGAAATACCCTTATTTTCGATTAGTTAAATCAGAACCTAAGCGGGGAAAAATTTAGAAGATGCCACCGTCGTCGTCCTCGTCGTCGACATCGTCGACGCTGACGTCAGTGCCTTCACAGCGTCCTCACTTCGATCGCCCTGCGCATAATGACCAAGGTTACTTCGAGCCGACCCTGGCTTCCTCGCACGCGAACAGCCACATTAACAGCCACACCACCGCCAACACGCCAACACCGCCGCGCAATCCGCCTCGACAGTGGCCGCCGTCGCGGCCGTCAGGGAGTTCTCCCGCAAAAAGTCCAGAACGACTCCCCCCCGTCTCGCCGCCTCACAATGTAACCCATTCTCGTCGGCGCAGGGGCAGCTGCCCTCGCGGCTATGCCCAAAGTAGAAGCAGGAGAAGGAGAAGGAGAAGAAGGAGTCCAAGATGAAACTGTTTTCGAAACCCGCCAGGCTGGCGGCGCGTCCTCGTCGAAGCAGCACCTGCTCAGTAACGCTGACAGCTCCTCAGCCAACACGTCCACCACTTCCCTGCCAGCTCCGCCAGCAAACCCATCCCTCGCCGTCCAAAGTCGCTCACATAACCCGCAGTCAGTTCTCTCGCGTTCCAGCCGCTGTCACCGGTGAAGGATCGCGCCGCCCGTCGTTCACGCAGTCACTCTCCGACAACGCAGCCATGTACTCCTCGTCGCCGCCGCAAGCTTCATCGCACACGCACCACAAACACCAATTCCTACTTAGGAGGGGGAAGATAAGGACCTACTGTCGAGCGCCAGTTCCAACTCGAAGCCTACTTCCTCGGACGCACGACGTTGTACTCATTTGGACCCAGCAGTCCCTCAAACTCTGCCTTTTCATCGGTAACCGCTGTGTCAGGTTCTGGAACAGAAAGGTTACGACTTGAAGCACGTCGTATCCGGCGGCTCCGGGAAGGATAAAGATGGCGTGGAACAATCGCTGGAAGATGTCTGGCCCCTTATAAGGAGTAGGGTCCTGCCACTCTTTCTAGGTGCAGGGCTAGGAACCCCTGTCGAAGACCTAAACAAGCTGTTACAGTGCGTCTAGTAGAATCCATGTTTTTTGCGCGCTCGATTTCTCATTCATTCCTTAATTTCCATTGCCTTGGGAAAAAGATGAAAAAGAAAAAGAACCCCTCTCATTTCTAATCACTTTTCCAAATAGGTTACATATACGCCGCCAGGTGGACCGCAAAACGGCAATAAACCTCATCGAGGACACTCGGGCGCTACTAGATATGGGTATGCAATCGTTAGATAATGCCCTGTCGAGACTTCCGACGAGAAGCTCATACCGCGGCTCGTGGAGATCTGGGGCTTCGTGTTCGGCACTGTGCTGCCGTATTTCGAAGCCGTATTCCTCCCGCTGCAGCAGGAGTTCAGGGCACCGGCGCGGTAATGTCAGCAAGGGAAGCCAGGGAAGCGTGGGGCGAGACGGAAGAACGGCTCGATATCAGGAGGATGTGTCTGATAAGCTACAGGGACAATATTATTCTCCCTTTGCACAGCAGACTAAGGAGTAAGACCTCCGTCCACCGTGTTCTTTTGTAAAATGTGTGATATATATATATATTTTCTGGCAGAAGGTGAGGGATTTGTGTGCTAACGATGAATTTTGCAAATAGTGATATCTCGAAGCTGCAGCTCGATTTCGACGTCCTGACGAACGTCACCGAAACCGTGGCACGGGTTCTACAGTGCGTTAGTGTACTTGCCTCCGTTTTGTCGAACGACGACAAGCAGGCAAAGATGGACGAGCTGGCTAAAAATCTCAAGCACAACTGGTTGAGTCGCGCAGGACTGGCAGAAATAGGAGAGGATTCGTTGGCACGAAGACCAAGCGGATAAACAGCGGGGTAATGAGCACATCATCTTGAAAAAGAATGAGGGAGAGAATGGGTTTCACATTTGGTTTGTTTCGTTTCGTTTCGTTTCTTTCTCTTTGGCCTGGGTAATTGGGATAGGTTTTCTGAGTTTCTTTTCCTCATGGAGTTTTTACATTCGATCAAATAAACATGGCGCATCGGCGGTGGTGGATGCTTTTTTTCTTTCGTTTTCCCTCTTCGTTCGAGTTCATGGATTTCTTGTATTTATATATTCCTTAACACTGTTTTTTTGTTGATATCTTGTCTAAGGAAGCAACTTTAAAACCTTGAGAACTGAACAGCAACTAAATATGAAGGGAACCCGTTAGTGCCAGAGAACAGAAACAGCAACGGATCAGACGATTGAAATAAGAGCTTGGTCGAAACAAAGTACGAAGAATGAAAGGGAACAAAGGTCAAGGCCGCATGGAGATTCTAGAAAAAAACTTCTGGATATTTCTCCAGAAGCAGCAAGCCCTCTTCCAAAGCATTTAATTACAAATAAAACGGAATTAAATAGAAATAAAAAGGAAAACGAATCAGTTGGAATTATTCCCTGTTCAAGGTCGACCAGGTTGCCCTGCTGCTGTAAGTCTGTTGCTCTCCATCAGGCCTGTTCGAGTTATCGCGCGTGTCTTTGTTCCTTGCCTGCCCTTGCCCTTGCCACCAGCAGCAGACCTTGGTAGAACTCATTGATGACCTTGCCGGATACCATATATCGATATGTCAGTGACCTGTTCTTTTCCAAATTTCGAGTCTCAGAAAACTTACGGTTCAGGAGCTCCTTGGGATAGATTCTGAGAAGCGACCATGCAATAGAGATAATGTTGCGGTTATGAGCACGGTCAACGAATATTTGCCCTTCAGTGATGTAACCGGTAAGATCCGGTTAGGATGGGTAATATCGTCGTTAGGATGAATAAGAATGGGTATCTGAAGTAATTGAGCCGTTTCGGCTTCAACTCGACCAGCGCGTTCGTAAATCGTCGACAAATCCGTGTACATATAACCTGGATAACGTCGACCAGGAACCTCCTCGCGGGCAGCAGAGACTATATGGGTCCAAAAACAATATGAACTTAGAGCCGTTTATTACAAAGATAAGCTAAGAAGCCGCCTTCAAGCTCACATACCTCACGAAGAGCATCGCAATACGCAGACAGGTCAGTGAGGATGACCAAAACGTGCTTCTCGAGCTGATAGGCGTAGTATTCAGCAGTAGTTAAAGCAGACGAGGTGTAATGATACGTTCAATCCTGCAATAGAAGCGAGTGATATTAGAAACTGACCCATCCTTTAAAGAGCCCATCGAAGAGCCTCACATACCTCACGAAGAGCATCGCAATACGCAGACAGGTCAGTGAGGATGACCAAAACGTGCTTCTCGAGCTGATAGGCGTAGTATTCAGCAGTAGTTAAAGCCAGACGAGGTGTAATGATACTTCAATCCTGCAATAGAAGCAGAGTGATATTAGAAACTTGACCCATCCTTTAAAGAGCCCATCGAAGAGCCGGGATAGGAGAGCTTACGTTGGTCATTCGCAAGATCAGGAACAGCGTGACTCTTTCCAAGGAACCATTCTCTTCGAAATCTCTGGTGAAGAAACGACTCGTCTCCATGTTCACACCATGCTGCGAAGACGATGGAGAAATTGTCCTCGTGGCCATCATGAACATCCTTCGTAACCTTAACCAAACCTGGCCTGACGACAAATCTGAGCGCAATTTCGTTATGCGGTAGACCTGCAGCGGAGAAAATGGGAATCTTCTGTCCACGGGCGATAGAGTTCATGCCGTCGATAGCGATAGCGGATATACCCGTGGAAGATCATTTCTTCGGGATACACACGGTGACGGATTGATTGGGAGCCGTTGATGTCCAGGTAATCCTCGCAAAGATTTTGGTCTCTATCAGCGGGCTTTCCGGATCCTGTGAACACGAGTAATCAGGATGGGGTAAGTAACCCGTCGCGAACTTCAAGGACAACAGGGCGATTCGGCATGCTTAAGACTGACCATTGAATATACGCCCCAACATATCTTCCGAAACTGGTATCTTTAGGTTGGAGCCAGTGAACTCGACGATCAACCAAAAAAAAAAAAATTTTTTTTTTAGCTCTCTATAATGCAGCATTGAAAACGAGGAAGTGTGCTCACCCCTGGTCTTCTTAACATCGATCCCGTCGTCCCTTCGAAACCTAACATTGCGTAACAGCGGCTTAGCGATATGCCCTAACAAAGATGTTCTACATTAAAAGGTTGTGAGAATCGATGCCTACCTGAACAATAGCTCTGCTCCCCTAACCTCCAGTACTTGACCAGCACGTTTCGAGCCATCGGGTAAGGTAAGTTCAACGATCTAGTGAACAAAGAAGAAGTGTTAAATTTTGTTATCTTTGAGAGAGGAACCGCGAAGATCGTGGAAGGAGTCGCCAAAGGGTATTTTTACTTCGTTGTACATCGGGAACTTGACGTCATCGAGAATGACCAAAGGACCTAGGACTCCATTAGTTATCGCCATATGCAAAAAGGGAGTCTGGTAGTGTATCTCATCGTACCGTTGACACCTCCGACCGTGTTGTATCTCAGGCGAGGTTGGACGGAATAGTTTCTGCAGGAGACACTTGCTTAGCAGCCCGAACACACTTTCACCACGATCTGAAAACGAAACCGAAGCAAGGTGTTTTTACCTGGTAACAGCCGCAGCATTGATAGCAAACGCCTTGAAGGCCACAAATAAGTGATGTCAGCATTCTATAACACATACTGTCTCTATCTAAGATAGATATGGGGACAGTCTTTGTATAAGTTCAGCTCTCGTTACCTCTTGGGCGGTCATTCGGGGTCGGAAGTCATGGTGAAAGGGAAAACCGATGGCTCCCACGCTCGCTACTGGACCGAGCTAAAGCTCCCTTAAACGGCTGCCTTCGTTGCGGTTTTGATGGTAAAGTGAATGTTTCTTCTCAAGACCAGGCCCTTTTCAGCCTAAGAGAAATAGAGCACTACAAAGTAAATTGATGACCCGACCTTGGTGTTTATGTAGGAGGAGAAAGAGAGTGACTTTTGCTTTTCTTCTACTTTGCGATAGTTGGTTTTTTATTATTTCACAGAAAAGTAAACCTTCCTCCCTTAGAGACTTAGTAAATTATCTGTCCTTGTGAACAGGGAAGTTAACGGTCCAAAGAAAAAAAAAGGTTAAAAAAAAGTGCCTGGTCCGAATTTAAATTCGAGTTTGCTCTATTTAAGAAAGGAAGAGCTCGTCATCATACTTCCAAATTTTTTCGGTGGTGGTGGGGGGGTTGCCGAAAACGTGGGGCACCAAAAAGAAAGTATAAAAATCAGTAAGAATAGATCCTGGCTGGTAGTTTTTTTTAAATATACCACAACTGCCGTATATAAATATCGAGAGAGTTCTGTGCCCAATTGACGTCCAACGCCACCGAGTATCGCGGATTTGTATTCGCTTCTTCTTCTTTTTTAATCATGTATTCTCATAAATGGCTCGGGTTTTGCAGATAATAGCTAATTTGAGAAGACGTTGAGTTTTCGAATTGCGGTGGATGCTACAATGTTATTTGTTATTTCCACCGATACATTGAAAAAATAAAAAATAAAATAAAAAAAATATATAAATAAATAAAAATTAATAAAAAATCGTCCTTAAGTAGTGCTATTGCGACCTTTAATTCTTATTCTAAGACCGTTTCAATTCTATTCATTACTTTTCTTTTGGTCTTTCTTCAAGGGTTACAAAATATCATCTTTAGCTTCTTTTATATATATATATATATATAATATAAAAGAGAGATCAGTCCGTCCCACCCAATCTTTTGATATCCGCAGTTACCATATCTATTTGCCTCATGATATTACTGTAGTTGTTAACCAGCTCTTTCATCTCCTGCCCGCGCTATCGTACTCTTGAGCTCCCCTTCCGCAGCCTTCTGTCGCTGAAGCAGTCTCACTTTCGTGTCCTTCAGGTGGAGGTGATACCGTTCCAAGGCGTTCAGCATTTCCGGGCTGTATATCTGATCGAGGGCTTCAAAGTACAACACCTTAAGTTTCCCTTCGAATCCTTCCGACACCAGCGCCAGGTGCTTTGCCTGCGCTTTAGCCGCCCTGGACACGATGCCGCACTTCGTCTGCTCGATTACTTTGATCAGTCTCTCTATTACCTGCTCATAGAGGCATAGAACTTCGTCCAAGGATGATATCGTAGCCTTTCGAGCGTCGCTCAATTGTTCTCTTTTCTCGTCGACGTCTTCGAGTAGACTATGCACCCGTCCGGGCAGCATCTCGATCCGCTCATCTTGAGGTATATCAGGTTCTATAATGAGACAAGGAAATCAAACGTGTTTGTCTAAGTAAAGAAAAATCTTCTATAATTAACTATCTAAGCAAAAGTTACCGATTATGCGTACCTCCAACGAACGCTATATCCGCAAGGATTGCAATATCCTTTTCGATATGTGTCGACAACGTTCTAGTGATTAAGGCGAGAGATTCCTGGAAAGGGGTTCACTGCGTCAACGAGGGATCTCTCCGTGGTTCTTTGGAAAGGTGCATATATTCGTACCTTGAACTTTTTAAGATCGTCCTGACGAAGTTCCTCCGAGAGTTTGGGAGGCAGATCTCCGCCTCGTGGATAGAGTATCGAAACCGCCACATCAATTATATCTAAGAGCTAAGAACAATTAGAAAGTGAAAACCGAATACCTATATAGATAACTTGTTTAGACAAGTAGGGAATGAGAAAAGGGATTGGCGAAATGTGTTCTCCCTTTCTCTTTCTCTCTCTCTCTCTCTCTTCATTTTCTTTTTGGGTGCCTGAGAACATGGAGACGCACACCTCGCGAGGAAGCCCGTTCTCTCGGCTTGAGAGATTTCTAAGGTAGTTTTCAAGAAGTTTCCGCTTCGCCAATTCCTGGCGGACGCTGTCGAGTTTCTATATTGAGGAACATAGCAATAAAGTATTTTAGCAAAGGTGTTCCCCAGAGGCCTTTCGCAAGGAATTATTCACATATATTTTTTCTTTTGTAGGGAACGCCTACCTCTTCTATATCATTCCTCCGTTTCGTCTTTGCTTCGTCCTTAATTGTAGCATCGGGATTGAGCTTATTCTTTACCAAATCCTGATAGAGTAATTTGAATTGGGGATTCTTTTTCAAAACCTCATCCGGAACGAAAGGGATCATCACGAAGACGACAGTGTAGAAAATATTTTCCTCCTGGTGGTTGTACAATATACTGAGGGTGAAGAAGTATTTAAACGCGTCGGGTAGCGTTCCTGCGCGGATATTATAATGGCCCAATAAAAGATGTCGTGGTACAACACTCCCTTTGTCTCTTTTTAGGTAGAGAGCGTGTAACTAAATTAACCTCTGACCAGATAAAGGAAAATTCGCCTCTCTTTAATTACCTTCTTTTTTTTTTTGACTCTCGTTACTTCTTCAAGCCTCCTGCACTCCTATTTCTCACCAGTACTATTCATCCAACAACCCCTCATCAACACATATTAATATACAGCTACAAATAGTACGGTCTCTTATAACCCTGTTCCCTCTCTCCTCTCGCATCTCTCGCGGAACGAAAACAAAACAATGCCTAAAGATGATGCAGAGTCAATCTCGATCGAGGAGACTAACAAGATTAGGGCATCGCTCGGCCTAAAACCTCTACGTGTCGAGCCAAAGAATGAAGCGGCAGCGCAACCACCACCGCAGCCGGCGAAGGATGAGAAGACGAAGGATTCATTCTCCATAGAAGAAACTAACAAGCTGCGCCAGGCTTTGGGACTAAAGCCGCTCAGGAAGAATGATGACGAAGATGGGGCACCGGGCGGGACAACAGTTTCGACTCCCAGGAGAGGCGCGCCGTCGACAATTGGAAAAAGCATCAGGAGGAGGCCGACAGGAAACTCGCCAGAGAGAGGAGAATCGAGGCTGTAAAGAAGGCAAAGGAAACCGCGGCGAGGCTGACGAAGCTCGAAGGAAAGGGCCTGGCAGACGACGACGATGAGGAAGATGCCGCCACGTGGGTGAAGAAGCAAAATAAGAGGCAAAAAAAGCTCGCCGAAAAGTACGAAAGGGAGCTTGCCGAGATGGAGGCAGAAGCGCAAAGGGAAAAGAAGGACTATACGTCAAAAGATATGGCCGGCCTACGAGTGGGGCACGATGTCGAAGATCTGCAGGACGGAACGGATGGAACAATTCTCACACTGAAGGATGCTACAATTTTAGATAATGAAGGTAAGAATAAACCTGACCACCTGTTTTCTTTTGTTCCTTCTTTCTATATTTTCTCATTTTCTTCATATATTTGCTAACGGCCGTGGGACCTCTGTAGATGAAGGGGATGAACTTGTGAACACGGAATTGACCGAACGCGAAAAGCTCAGGGACAAGCTTGACCTCAAAAAGAAAAAGCCTGAATATAACCCGTATGAGGAGGACGATGACGGACTCAATAAAAGTGTTCTTGCCAAGTATGACGAGGAAATCGACGGCAAGAAGAGGAAGCATTTCGTCCTCGACGATACTGGCAGCTCAGGGCTTGTTGAAGGAAGGGACGCATCGAGAAGGGAACAAATAGCACAAAAGCTGAAGAGGATACCAATAAATCTCGACTCTATACGGACGGAAGAGGCTTCTGATTACGTGGACCCGTCGACCGTCAAAATTCGCAAGCCGAAGAAGAAGAAAGCGAAAACATCTCGGCGCCGTGTTGAGGACGAAGAACTAGACATGTTCATGCCCGAAAGGACCGCAAACGGAGATGGGATGGAAATCGACTCGGGAGCTGCTGAGAAAACGAAAAAGGTCGACGCAGCGGAGTCATTTGTTGATGATGATGATCTTTCCAGTGCACTTGCTTTACAACGGAAAGCTGCTCTAAAGAAGCGCAAGGTGATGAAGCCGGAGGATATCGCCCGTCAGCTCCGCGAAGAGTCCAAACCCGAACCCGAAGATGCGGAAGGCGAACCTGCTCTTGTTATTGACGAAACGAGCGAGTTCGTTTCTTCCCTCCGTGCGCCTGTTGTCCCCGAGCGCCGCAAAGTAGTCAAGGCCGCATCGGCACCACAAGAATCGCCGGAGCCGCAGGAGCCCGCCGCTGAGAAGGACATCGATATGGAGCGCGGTAGCCCGAAGATGAGGACGAAGTTATGCAAGAAATTAAGCAGGAAGAAGAAGAGGAAACCGAAAAGAAGACCGAGGCAACCTCCGAACTTACGTCGACCGGTCTGACCGAGGAGACCACGATCGGCGTCGGTGTTGCGGCAACTCTCAAGATGTTGAAGCAACGCGTGCTAATGGACGAAGCTGCAGATCCCGAAGCTCACAGAAAGCTCAGAGAACGGGACACTTTCCTAGCCAAACAGCGCCAACGCCAAGCGGAAGCGGAGAAACGCGCACGAGCGCAAAGGGAGAGGGATAGGAATAGCGGCAAGTTCGATCGCATGAGCGCTAGGGAAAGGGAAGAACACGCCCGGTGGGAAAATAGGCAAAGGGACCAACAGGAAGCGCGAGAAGCGGCGCAGAGCTTCAAGGACTACAAGCCCGAAGTTAACTTGGAGTACAAAGATGAATACGGCCGTAACATGACTCCGAAGGAAGCGTTCAAGTACCTGTCTCACCAATTCCACGGTAAAGGATCCGGCAAACAGAAAACGGAGAAGAGGCTCAAGAAGATTGAGGACGAGAAGAAGCGAGCCGCCGCGAGCAGTCTTAACCCCGAGGGCATGGTCTCGACTGTTGCTAACGCTGCTAAACTGTCCAAGAAGCCTGGCGTGCGTCTCATGTGATTATTTGCTACTTTTTTTAATACAACTCGCTTCAGCATCAATATGTAAGATACTAGATTCAAATAATTATAGGACTGGCGTTTGTTTTTACCGAATCCTGTTTTAAATTGATTCAACTTGTATTGCATTTCTGGCGCTGGCAAGAGGATCCATCTGTGCGCAAAAAGTAGAGCGATATGGATGTATATATTCGACAAAAAAAAATTGATTTTTTTGGATAAAAAAATAAACGATACACTTACAACCCCGGCACGTAGAGGCTCACCCCGATACAGTTTGCAGCGCTGATTATAATACTTCTAGTTTGAAAGGTACAGGCAGGAGATCCATTTAGATAAGCCGCTCAAAACTCCAGTGTTATACATCCATGAAAAACAAAGTATAAGAAATATATCGTATATCAAGCAGCTCTACTATTCCTAAAGTTACATGTATAGCGGCCGGAACGCCTCCTCCTTCGCTTAAAAAAAACCACAAGATATGTATTTAGAAACAAATAGAACGAGAGAAAAATAATCTATTAAAGAACAGTAGATAGGAATCACTAGAGGAACCCGATTCACTTTCTTAACCGGGAGATGACAGTTTATAATAGCTTGAGGTGTCCAGTGATCTGATCTACTACAGATTTCGGGGCTACAGAAAAAAAAATCGTCAGTTCTTGAAGTCTTAATTCTTGCCATGCCGAAATAAAAAATGATATATGATATCTTACCCGGGCCAACACCAAGAACTGTCGCACTTCCGGCAGCAATTTGAGTACGACCTTTCTAGGATGTCAGCAATCGAGATATGTTCTTCATCGTTTCAATCAACACGCATATTTCATATAAAGGCAATTTTGCTGTACCTGCATCCCGAACCACCTTCGCAATAACGCCATACTCATGGCCGTAGCTTGTAGCATCATCATGTCTTCCTCGCTGTCTATTTTGAGGGCAATCTTTGCCTGGCCGGTCCTTTCCCACCGCCGGAGGATACTGGGTACGAAGGCTCTGGCGGCTTTGTAACAGTATAACGTTGCGTGACCACACTGCGCGGCCATTTTACCCTTGGTCATGCCCAAGTCACTGCGCACAATAAGGACCTAGGAGACGAATATTCCAAAATGGATTAGTCTCAGACTACTTATGGACTCAGTTGTTCATTATTATCTTTTTGTCGAAGTAGAAGCCCCTTCCTCCTTACCAATTTGCATTCGCCGCCTACCGAGGTGAAATTTTGCAGATCTGAGGGTTGTAGATCGTCTTCGTCATCACTCTCCTCCGACGTAAGGCCATCATCCCCTTCTTTTTCGCGCAGCTTTTGGAAGAAATGGGACGTAGGGTCGACGGGTACCTCGGGTTTCGAGGCGGTTTCTACGACAGTGGACCTACTGGCAGTTGGACGCTTTGATCCGATATAATAGCCGCTGAGCCCGGCGATCAGGGCGGTCGCAACGAGGGGGATGAAAAATGCTGGGGTCGTCATTCGAAAGCTCATATCTTCATTTAGGAAAAGAAGAAAATGCGCAAGCTGGGGGGGGGGGGGGAAGGAAGCGCAGCGAACGCTCCGGGGGTGACGGGAATCTCGCTTTAAGAGCACCTTATACGAAAAGTAAATGCGCTGTAGTCAGCATGGAAGAGTGATGCGGAGTACCTGTCGCGGAAATAATACTACGACATACGGAAAGAGGCAAAACGTGGATGCGAAGGAAGGAGGAGTAGGAGAACAAAGGGATTACGGTAATCTAATCAGCGCTTTTTAGCCTTTCCGAAGCCCTGGATCCTGTGATGAAAAAGGGTTGGTTCTGTGACTCCTTGTGTGTCACAAGAGAGGTAGTAAGAAATGTGTTGAGGTAGAAAGGAAGCCCACTGAAAGAAGCTTTCTTCGTCCATCCGTGCTGTAGTAGTAGAGGGGGGAATATATTCCGGCCCGGTTTAAAATTCTTTGTTCCTTGTACCTTTTTTTTTTTTTTTTTTTTTTTTTTTTATAATAACAGTCCGACCACGCGGCGGTTATATTTTTTTTTTCTCGCCCCTTTGAATTTCGTTACTTTGTTCGTTGCTCAACTTTTCTCTCTTCAACGTCATAATAATACCGATTGAAAGCTCAATTGGCTTGTATCATTATATCACGCATCTCGTCATTACTTGATCTATATTTTTTGAAAAAATTGTTCAATTTCAAATCCAAGTAAGCAAAAATTGGTTTCAAGCTGGACTTCCGTCCATCCAATTCTAATAATTCTTATTCTTTGTGTAACTTTCTTCTACGGATAATGTGATGCCAGAGATTAACAGCTACTTCATTTAGCCGCAATGTTTGTTCAGAAGGCGTCGCTTACTGCCGGTAGGGCAGCAACGCTTGCTCCCACAGCGTTTCGAAGTTCTACCGCCCGAGCTGCGATCACGGTCGCGTCCCGATCCGTTTCCTCCTGGGCGGATGTTCCTCAAGGACCTCCTGTAAGAAGAACACGCACGATATTGCTGATGGAATTGCAGAAGATCTGGGCCTTCCTAGATTTATTTCTTGCCCTTAAACCATTTGATATTCAAAAATTGCAGCGACCAAATGCTAATTCTTGATTTCTCCGCAATAGGATGTGAGCTTGACGTGAAAAGAAGATGAACAAACAACAGAAAGAAACATGAACTTGCTGCAAGGAATTCAACGCTAATTGTATCGTGTACCTGATTTTGAGTAGGCGATTCTCGGTAAGCTTCCGTTTTAGCCATCTAATCTCCAGTTCAGGCTGCCGTATTAGGAATTGTGTTTTAATTAACTAAAGTTGGGTTTACAGGCATCACCGAAGCTTTCAAGGCAAGCACCAATAACAAAAAGATAAACGTTGGTAAGTGTTCAGTCGTCTTCTTCTTGCAAGACACTTCCGTACAGTGTTATCACCAGAGATATACGTTGCTTTCTCGGTCTTTTCAAATCTTGTAATTCGAGAATTTCAACGGCAGCTGACAGGGATATTTTGATATATAGGCGTCGGAGCTTATCGCGATGATTCGAATAAACCCTATGTTCTGGGTAGCGTCAGAACGGCAGAACAAAAGATTGCGAGCACCAATATGAACAAGAATATGCGCCTATTACCGGGCAGGAAGCCTTCAGGAAGCACGCATCGGAGCTCGCGTACGGTAAGGGTTCGCAGGTCATAAAGGACGATCGCATTGCAGTAACCCAGTCAATCTCTGGTACTGGCGCTCTCCGTATCGGTGGGGCTTTCTTCGAAAGGTTCTACCCCGGAGAGAAAACGATCTACCTTCCCACCCCGACTTGGGCCAATCACGGCCCGATCTTCAAAGACAGTGGTCTCAATGTTAAGTCATACCGTTACTACGACAAGAGCACCATTCAGCTTGACGAAGCGGGGCTTCTTGAAGACTTGAAGAGTGCTCCAAATGGCTCGATAGTTTTGCTTCACGCTTGTGCACACAACCCAACTGGAGTTGACCCTTCCAAAGAACAATGGCAGAAGATATCTGATGTCGTCAAGGAAAAGAACCATTTTGCCTTCTTCGACATGGCTTATCAGGGCTTCGCCTCTGGAGATTGTGATCGGGATGCATATGCCTTGAGGTTGTTCGTCGATGAGGGACACAATGTCGCTTTGTGCCAGTCCTTTGCCAAGAATATGGTATCCTCCCCTTACGAATCTCACGCTCATATTATATTATATTTGCTGCTCTCGTTACGGTAACTAATTTACAGTTTGGGAGACTAGGGTCTTTACGGAGAAAGAGTCGGTACATTCTCTCTCGTCACCAGCTCGCAGGAAGAGAAGAATAGGGTTGAAAGCCAGCTCAAGATTCTTATCAGGCCTATGTACTCGTAAGATATACTCCCCGCCAACACCAAGACTGGCAAATATTAGGCTTTAGGCCACTAACACGGTAGTTATGCCCTTCTTTTCTAGTAACCCGCCAATCAATGGTGCAAGGATCGTTACGGAAATCCTCGGACACCAAGCGCTGAGAAGCCTCTGGCTGGCAGAAGTACAAGAGATGGCGAACAGGATGAAGAAGATGAGGAGCGAGTTGAAAAGACCAGCTTGAGAAAGCTGGCTCGCAGCGTGATTGGTCTCATCTCACGTCCCAGGTACAAAAATCTTTGAGCATTTATCCGTGACAGCCTGTAGCACTAACGGATACGGCGTAGATTGGCATGTTTATTTATACCGGCCTGACCCCTCAGCAAGTTGACCGTCTCAGAGATGAGGTACTGTGTTCTCCAACATTAATTATTTTCTGCTATTTCAATTCAATATTACAATACTGAAAAATCTCTACTTTAGTTCGCAATCTTCGGCACGAAGGATGGCCGGTAAGCATTGTCACTCAAACTTGGCTTTTAATTCGCGGTCATTCCATTGTGAAATATTACCGTTTGCTAACTCTGTTTTTTCGATAGTATGTCCGTTGCGGGAATCAACTCGAAGAATGTTGAGTAAGTTGGCGACTTCATGCCGTTCTCTTATATGTTGAGATACTTGCCATTGCTAATCCTTTCTCCTCCACAGGTACCTGGCCAATGCAATCCACACGGTTACAAGCTCATAGATTGCATTATAGACTGAGAAAAGAAGCTTAAGACGTTCTCATTTCATATAGCTGTCTTTACTCATTCAGATATGTCGGACTATCCTCAAATATCTTCCATCGTCCTTTAAATCTGTTTTCTCTAATACTTCAAGCATACCGGGAATATTTGAATCAAGACAAAAAGAAAGAAAAAAAAACCACAAAAAATTAAGAAAACACATACTTCTGTATCAAAAAGTTCCATCCACAAATTATATAATTAACACAACATCAATCGAAACAAGCGAGTCTAAATGGCCAGACGTATTTGTTCCTTTTAGTTGCCAGTAAACCATGGTATTCGGAGACTATATGTATAAAGTTCAGATAGAAATAAAACTGTACTGGTTGTTAGATAGAGAAGTACGAAAAGCGATCCCTAAATTAGCCCTTAAAAGAATACCTCCTGTAATATATGCCTTTGGGAGTTTTTTTATTGGTTTTTTTATGTAGACAAACTACTATTAACAAGTATATATATATATATATATCCACGTGGGTAATACCATCACTATCTCTCTCGAATATATTGATAATATGATTAATGATTGCTCACTCCAGAGATTTCTCCGCAAGCAATCCAACGAATTCCTCCTACCTGGATCCTCTGAGCAATTCAGGCAACAGCAGGAGGCTTGAGCTTAATGTTCCTTACCCCTTTCTTCTACTTCTTTTCCTTTTTATTTTTAGGCGTAGCGTTGTTGGATGAGGACGCTAATTCTATAATGCCAGATTTGTGCAATGTGCAGTACGTGGTACATTTTCCGGATCTTTGGACTTTCGCGATCGCCAGCTACGGAACAAGCCATGATCTAGCTAGCGCCCAGTCGTCCGAATAGTACACAGGGCTTCTTCTCTTCTCTCTCCTCCGACAGAAATGAAAAAAAAAAAAAATGCTCTGCATTACTCGCCATAATTTCTTTGACAAGTTTTCTTCTTTTGCTCTTTTTCCCCTACTCTTTTCTTTTTTCTGTGTTAAAAGAGGGAAAAATCATTGCTGCGTTTCCAACCTGTATATCATCCATCATATTAATCAAAGAAAGCAAAAAAAAGGAAAGAAACGAAAAAAAGGTGTTTCCAGAACGTCTAGCTGCTCATTAGCTCAATATCTCGGACGCCCCCGCTAACCACATATTGCATATAGTTTTTCTTTCCCCTCTTCTCAGTTCCTTCTTCATGCATGCTACTTGCAGGTTCGCTGATTATTGAATACAAGTCGATTATATAGGTGGAATGTTCAAGGCGTCCAATACATTTGCAGCTTTTGCTTTTGGCGACTCGCGAATCATCCGTTCTAAAGGACGGTCGATATACGTCCTCTCTCAATGCAACCTCGGGCTGGCTCTCTTCTTTTCCCCCTTTCACCGTTGGGATCTCCCTTGTGGTATGAAAGTGTTCCCCTCCACTTTTAGACTTTTCACCCTTGGTACTACAAGCAGGCTACTCTTTTTCCAAAAAAAAAAAAAAAAAAAAAAAAAATTCGAGCGCAGATATCTCGAGGCTATAGTTTCACTGAAAAGACTAGAGAATAAGATATCAAAAGGTATTGCAACGTTTCTCTATCGAACCAATGAGGAATTCTTGTGCACGGTTTGAAGAACAGATTTCTGTTACTTTTTGCAGTCTCTCGATCATATTCTCCAAGCGAAAAGCCATCCAGGCGACTTCTTCCCTTTTAGATGCAGGGGTTTTCAATTACAGGTAAGGCAGAACAGGCGAAATAATAACAAACGACCGACGATTAATAAGGTGGCTTTGAACACTACGGGAAGGTATAAGCGAAGAAAGCTCCTTGCGGGGGCCCAAGGAACGCATGGCCGCCTCTCGCGAAAGAGAAATAGGGACCCACGGTAATAGTATTTATTTGGATGAATATATAAAAGGGTAATAGAACACAAAATGGACAGGGCTATCTTCTTGTAAGACGCAAAATTATATCATCAGTGCAGCGGGAGAGAGAGAGATAGAGAGAGAAAGAGTATGAGAGGAATAAAAGCAAGACTATATTTCGCAAGATTTTTGGCACCTGAATTTCTTTTAGAGAAGGATAATTTTATTACTATCTCTGATATACGAAATACCATTATAATTCTTAGTAATAATTGTAAATATCGAGTGGTACCTTGCTATTTGTTTACTACTTACTTATCTTAAAAACAACAATAATATATGGCCCACTAATATAGCCCACTAAGGCGAGATATTGGTATTATATATTGCACTGGCGCGCGCGCTTCGGGTACCTCTTGACTTCAAAGTATGATAGTCTATAAATTCAGCGGAAATTAGCAGATAAGCCCGTCTCTTCTAATTCTCCCCCCCCCCCCGCTTTTTTTTTTTTATAAACATCTTCCTCGCTCCTTTTTCTGCTTCTGATTTTCCCTTCTCTCGTTGGATCATCAATATCAAGAGGCACATGAGTATATAAAGGTGCTGAATAAAAGCGGACCATGTGCTGAATCCGAGATTCCAAGACGAATATCGATATATCTGCTCACGCCATTCCTATATTATATTATTACGTATCACTCCCTAAGTGATAGCTCAAAAACAAAAACAAAAAAAAAAAAAAAAAAAAAAAAGAAAAAAAAAAGAGAAGAAGGAAAGAAAGAAAGAAAGAAAGAAAGAAAGAAAGAAAGAAAGAAAGAAAGAAAGAAAGAAAGAAAAGAGAGGCTTTATTGAATTTCGTTGCGGTGGCGTTTTTCAAAGCCAGGGTTTCTCGTTACGGAAGGATCTACGCCATCTATCTATCAGATTATTTTCCTACTCGACGCCTCTTTTACGTGCTTTGTGTAAAGTGAGCAAAAAAAAAAAAAAAAAAAAAATAAGGATACCCCCAATAATATTTTTTATGAGAACGGCGGTTTTTTCCCATTATATTATTTATTTACTTATTTAAAATTGTGAAAAACTTCTTTCTCCACAAGGAAGCTTCTTATTTTCTTCAAGATAGATAACGGGTAATAATATATACATATACCAGAGTGAGGGAGAGGTAAAGGGAGAAAGAGGGAGGAGAGAAATAGCCGTGATACTTTAGCAGCAACCAATTCGTTAACCGTTGGTTCCGCTCTGCTGGTATGTACCTCATTTCTTGTTTGTAATGATGCATGCTTTGGTTCCAAACTTTTTTAAGGATTGTTCCTGTTACTCTCCCGCCTCTGGCTAGGGAAAATCGTTTTCTATTGGGAAAGGTTTTGCGGCTCGATCGATGATCAGAGGGTCAAATTTTAAATCTATACACAATTTCATCTGGCTCGTAAGTATCCACTTATCTTCGCGTTCTCAAACTTACAATACTTTTTTATTTTATTTTATTTTTGGGCTATAAGTTGACTGATACATAATCCACTGATATTGGATCAAATTAAAATAAATAAGCTGGCCGAGGATACTTGAGGGATTCGTCCTTAGTTCATTCTATTATTGTTGAACATCGTAGGTGGCGTATTTTTTCTTTCTTTTCCTCTCGCTCCTTCTCTATGAGTTTAGATTTATTTGCAGCACCGAACAGTGACAACCTGGTCAAACCTACGTACGCAGCAAGTATCGTTTAGATATCCACTACTTCTGTACCTTAGCCTAAGGAAGACATCGGTGAAGGAAACCCAGCAAAGCAGAAATGAGTATGAGCGACTAATATAAGCGGGGAGGACGAAGGAAAAGGAAGAAAAGGGTGTCTCATTTGGAAGTTTATAGGTGCGATGTCATTGAAGTTTTCTCAAGTTTCCTGGTCCTAAAGGTCCCCTCCCCGGGTGCGAAGTCTTTTGCCATTCTTTGCTTCTTCATCATCTTTTTTTTTTTTTTTTTTTTGTGGCTTGATTGGAGAATGCTTTCTTAAGATCCGATATGATAGGTTTCAGTGGTCCGCATGCTGCTTGGGGTTCTTCCCTGTTTTTTGGGACTGTATGTTTCTCATTTCGTTTTCCACCTTTCCTATTTTTCTCTGGATGTCCCTGGCCTAAGCTAAGTCGCCTTTCTCTTTTGATTCTATGTTCGTTTACTCTCCTCTTCAAAGCTATCTCCTTTTGATTTTCTCTTTCTTATTAAATATTCTTTTGTTTATTATTTCATTTATTTATTTATTATTGTTATTATTATTATTATTATTATTATTATATTATTATTTTATAATTCTCCAGTTTCTTGTCTCGCCTACTTTTCAATTCTCACAATTATTTCACGAATCATAGCCTGGATATCAAGATCAGTGGCGCGCACCATCGGAGAGGCTTCCTCCATTCGTTTATAGCCACGGATTTCCAATCTTGAGGATTAGAACGTGGCCGGGAGATTCGTACACAAATTTTTTTTCTTGATTATATATTTATTAATCGATAATTAGTACTTTGAGATATATATGTATATATCAAGATATATATCGTTCAAACAAACGCGAGCCTCCTGCTTAATTACTTAGCAGTCTCCTCCGGTAATTAATTAATCAATCGACGATATTTCCTCCTATTCGTCAGTGTCTTATATTTTTGGCGAAATTATACTCCTGTCCTTATCACTGTTTAAATTGAACACTGTATAAAGTAATCTCAGTATACAGGTATATCTAAATATTGCACGGTCCCGGTATTTAAGTTTTTGGATTTTCCTTTAATTATCAGATACGGTACCTTTTTTTTTTTTTACTTTTTCTTTTCTCGTTTCGAGTCGTCCGAATCTCAATATACCGAATTTCTATTGGTACGTTCAGTCGCCTATACTTGTTGACTGAGGAATATTCAAAATAAAATTATAAGCCGGTAATTTGTTATCACGGTTATGATATCATTGACTTCCCTCATTTGATTTCTGATGAAAAGGTAATGATTGTATACATATATGAATATATATTGTATAAGATTGGGTCTTTGGTTAATATCTCCACGAATGTTTGGTTTATATTTGCACAATCACGAGTACCTAGCTATATATAAATGGAGAAAAAAACAGAGTAAGAAGATACGAAATTCCTTTTTTTTTTTTTTTTTTTTTTTTTTTAATAGAAATCATTCCATCTTAATATTCTACCAGTATTTATAATAATAGAAATATCCTAGTTTAGAGATCGGCACAACACACCAATAATTAACTAGTTAATATTTTTATACTTTAATAATTACTTAGACACGGAATAAGTTAGTCTCGGACCCTCCTTTGGAGGGTCCGACTAGGAATAAGAATTGTATTATTATCTTGCTAGAAGCGAGTATAATTGCGCGCGCGTACTATAAGTCTGTATAACTTAATTATATATCTTGTAGCTTAATTATATTTTGTAGTGAGGCTATGTTTATAGACGGAAAATGAAAGATGAAATCATCTATTGCCGTATCAATCCAAATATATCTCCCCCGTCTTGGGGCTCTTTCTGGAGAGATGGTAATGATTTTTTATATCTGGTGAATTGCTATAACGCGGACTTTGACACCCCTAGGATATTTTGATACCGGCAGAGACGCGCTTCCTAATCATATCGATTACTCTGCGGTATTATGATGCTCCCTTCCTACTTAGAAACAGAACACTTCGGTTATTAGTATTATATCTTTAAAGGAGAAATATACGGAGTATATCAAATATTATTTACTACAATAATAAAATCTCTACTTAGTAAGTAATCAAAAAATAAAATTAGTCTGGGACCTTACGAAGAAAATATAAAAAAGGAGGGACGAAAAGGGAAAAAAGAAAAAAAAATTTTTTTTTAATATAAATAAAATAAATAAAAATAATAAATAAATAAATAAAATAAATATTTAAATAAGGACACAAGAAAAAGAAAAAAAAAAAAACTTTAGCTCATCCAGCAGATCAACGACGACACCCCACCAAAAAAAAGTGACCTTGCTGTATTCACATCCCACTCTTCCTCTCCTAGTGTTAGACTTAAAAATCAATAATAAATAAATAAAAATCAATAAAGGAAAATATAAAATATAATAAAAAGGAAGTAGACAATACTGCCCTCTTTTGCTTACTTTTCGTTATTATTATTTTTTATAATTAAAGAAAAAGAAAAGAAAGAAAGTTTATAGTAGTAATATCTTGAAATATCCTACTCACAGAAATATCTTTCGCAGTTTTTTTTTTTTTTTGCTATATGTCATTATCATTGCTATCATTCATTTCTTTTTTTTTTGACAAATTAGAATTTTCATCTTCCTGCATCTATCGTCTCATCTTTCTGCTTTTGCTCGGCCCTCTCGACGAGCACATATTCCGACGCAGAAGCAGCAGGAGTCATTTGCATTCGTTTTCCCCCACTACACACTTTCTTTTAGCGGCGAGGAAGCTCGAAGGTCGAAGGGCCTTGCCCCAAAGCCAACACGAACGCTTGAGGTCCACAGAGGTAACGCTACGCTCCGAATTCCCTTCGCCTTAATTTTACCTGCGTCGCTGACATCTCCTGACCGTAACGCCCCCACCACTGCCACCACGCAGGTCGGAGGACGTAGAAGGTTACCTTTCCTGAAAAAACCGATCAACGGTAATTGCAGGGCCAAATAACCCAGGTACGATTCGTATTCCGAGATACTCCGCAGGGCACGGCTTTTTCGAAACATCGGGATGAGAGAAGCCGAAATTTCTCTTAATTTCGTGCTGCTACAACCAGCTCTTCTCTGCAAAAGTATCTCTTTTTTTTCTGGCTTTAAACATCCACATTATAATCTTCCCCACCAATAGCGAAAAAAACTGCCCAAACCATTGAATCAGCGATTTCGGAAAAGAGAAAGAAGAAAAGACGCCCTCGAACCGGCAGAACAACAAATTGTTTCCTCCTTTTGCTCCTTTCATTGCCTTTGTTTTTCTTGTCGTTTAGTTATCTATTTGTTTTATTTGTTTATTTTCTTTCCTCGCCCTGCTCCCCTCGTTTTCTGTTCCTTGTCTTCCGTTTGTTTATCCTACTTTAATCCTTTGCGCTATTCACTTTGATCCAGTGACGATACGGTTAAAAATTTTGAAAAAAAAAGGAAAAAAACTTTGAGAAAGAAAGAAAGGAACGAAGAGAAGAAGATGTTATACAAAGCATTCATCTTCTCTCTGGTATAAGTGCTATACGACTTTCTATCTTCTACGGCGACGCTTTTCGTTGTGACCATGCTTAATTTTATACACATCTTAAGTCTTTTCCTTTTGAGTGGTTTAATTGCTATTGCATCACTCCTCTCGCTTAATTTCGGTCTTTAACTTTTTTTTTTTTTTTTACTTCACCTTTTGTTCCGGGGCGAAGAACCAAAAAATAAGAAATATTTTGAACCCTATATATAAAAACAAAATAAACAAAATACTCACTACAAGATAGATTGAATAAAACAAAACAAATTATTATTAGTCTGAAACTCTTGGAAATCAAGACAAAAAAAACCAGGAATACAATTTTACAAAGAAATACTTGAATAAAATAAAATTATAAAAAAATAAAGTATATCCAATGGGGTCTGAAATTGTATGCAAAGAAAAGAAAAGTAGTAAAAAAAAAAAAAAAGGGAAATTGAAAAATGAAATAGAAAAAAGGAAAGAAACGAAAAGAAAGAAAAAAGAGGGACAGAAAAAAAAGCAAGGCAGGCAAAAGCGAGAAGGACGGTCCGAACCAAAAGTCTCCATACTATACTATATCAATACAGACCAATCCCTGGGTCGGGTACTTGTTGGCGCTGTTCCTCGTCTCGTCTTTTTTTTTTCTTGCACTTATTGTTTCCAAGGCCGTTTCTGCTGCTATTATACTAGAAGTTCTCTTTTATTTCCTCATTCCCTTTTCCTCTTTATACGTAAGCAGAGTCTGACTAGCAGTCCATAGCAAGTCTGACTTTCGATCGAACGAAAAGGTTACAACGTATCTGGTTACCCCGCCCAACCTTCCATTCACTCGCTTCAAAGGCTTTGGGAAGCGACCAGGAAGGAAGAAAAAAGAGAAATGCCAAACGTAGGTGTTTATAATGAGGCAAATCGGTATTAGGAAGATACAAATAGTATAAAACTACCATGTACTAACGTCTTTTATCGCCACTGCTCTCGCTATAGCCTGAGGATCGAATTTTTCTACTTTATCAAAAAGCGGCAATAACATAGATGAAGCGACGTTCGATCAAATCTAGAAATGGATGAGGATGAAGAGGAGAGGGAGTTCAGCAAGCCACTAGTGTTCGACTTCTTTGAGCAGGCGAATGTTACATTCGATGAGATAGAGCAAGGAATGTAAGTTTCTCTCATTTATCTTCAAGTATACGTGCACACCGCGGGTTAGCAAGTTGTGGGCAGATGTTGAGAAGACAGGCTGCCGCTCTATTGCATCAATTGCACCCTAGGGAGTCTGTAGGCAATAAATTTGTTAAATACTAAAGTGTCTGTATTGAATAGTGAGACAAAGGATCTCAAACTCCTATCAGATAAGGCCATTTTCCTCAAAGGCTCATCCGCTACCCTCGGTCTTACTAGAGTAAAAGACTCGTGTGAGAAAATACAACACTACGGAGCGAGGAAGAATGACAAGGGAGATGATGACCCTAAATTCAACAATGACGATTTTTGCGTCCGAAAGATCCGGAGGTCCCTCGGAACAATGAAAAGGACTTAGCAGAGGTCCAGCAACTCCTCGAGGAGTTCTATTCGGCATAGATCAATTGACAGAACACGAACAACCTCCTCAAACCGTTGAGACTGTCTTCTAAAATTGAACAATGCAAGAAGATGAAGAACAAAGGGGGAGGGTTGCGTTGGATCTAAGATGACGATGAAGAAAAGAAGCTTGATTTCAAAAACACATTGGATTTGGCGTGTTGGAGCGGGGAAAGTATTAAGGAGCACGATCATTCCAAGACCAAAGACTTTGGTAATGATACATCGTCGAGGTTCTTTTTCGCTCTCTCCCTTTATTATTGAGAGTGTTATTGCCCCTTTCTCGTCTTTGCACAAGATAACCGGGTTGCCTTGTCTCTTTTCTTTTCATTTGCTTTTTGTATTGCTCCTACATATTTCCACGAGCACTCTCTACATTCTCATGCGTAGCTATCAAGCTTGAGTACCCCTTCGTCACTTTGCGCTTCTTCGCCAGAGGTATTTCTAGAGTTCTTTGTAAACTTCATGGCAGCGTAGCAGATTCTATACTTCATATAATACAGTGCGTGGCAGTTACAGCTATCGAGGGGGAAAACTTTATTCCTGTGGTTTAGTCCTTTTCTACTTTTTTTTTTTTTCTACAAGGAAAAAAAATCATTCGGGCGTATAAAAGAGGATAACAGATGTTAAAAAAAAAAAAAAAAAAAAAAAAAAAAGAGAGAGAGAGAGAGAGATAAAATAAAAGAGAACAAAGAGAAAGGGACGATAGAAAGGAAAAGGAGAGTAACCTCTTCAGTTTAAAGTGGAAGTTCTTTGTGTTAAGTATTCAACATCATGATAACAGGAGTTATTGTAACATTTATATCTTACGTATCTGCTGTAATGGAGATATCTTGACGAATTCTCATCCTTAAGTACTACTAACTGTTATACCTCCTTACTAGTATGGTTCTACGAGACTGCTTCTTTCAACAGTTTTTTTTTTTTTTTTTTTTTTTTTTTTGCTTCATTTCATTTCTTCCGTTACGTACATGAACACGCATTAAAGTGGGACCTCTACGACTCCTCCGAAGATTCCGCTTAGACAAATGGAAGCCGAAGAACGCAAGTACCGGGGGAATTTCTTCCTGAACGAAGGAAGGCTTGACAATTGGTGGTAGTTAGTTGCAGCAAAAAAGGTACATCTTCGTACCCTAGAAATGGCTCCTAGGGTTATACCAGATTTAGAACAACACCTACTGCTCGCAGCAAAGTTTTTTGGATCGTAAACATTGTTGTAATCGTAGGGGCGAAAGCTTTTCAACATCATGAGTATCGTCATGTATAACATAAATAATAATAATAGTAATAAAATTTTAATTTGGTTGAGAGAATACTGTTCTTAACATGTTCGGGTCCATTGCTGTAATATCTTTCCGGCATCTTTCTATTATAAAATCTAGAGAACCGTAGCAACAATACCCTTTAATGTGAGAGAACTGGATACATCACGCTGTTCTGTTCTCTCGCAGAAGCTACAAAGTGGTTCAGTAATAAGTAGATGATATATGCGGGGAACGATAATATAATAATAATAATAATAAATAATAATAATCTAATAATAATAATATTTGGGTCCAGCGCTTGTTAGCAGCGGCTACCAAATTAATAATAATAATAACAATGTTTTGTCAAATTGGTGTATCCAATTATAGCCAGGCAATAATACTTTTTTCTTTCTTTCTTTCTTTCTTTTTTTTTTTTTTTTTTTCATCCTCTTGCTATATGGAATATTGAATATCGTGTAAATATAGCTCGCCAGCTTATAAACCTCTGCTCTCTCTCGGATACGTAGGTATCAGACAAGTTATTTTACTTTTAAACCTTGGATGTCTACTGCTATATATATATATATATTAAACTGATATGTATACAATACTGACCCCTTACTCTTTGACTGAGGATTTATTCACTTAAATCAGGATTTTCTACATTATTCATTCGTTTTTGTTTTTATTTTTACGTTTAATTTTATTTTCATTTTTTCGCTATGGAATATGTACGTCCTTCTTTGATTACTTTTCACTTGATTCTCCCTCTTTTTAGCTCCGGGGCTCTAGAGCGACTCTCAACGCGAAAGGTTCCAGTACGTCACTCTGCTTTCTAGGCCAGTAAGGCACTTTATCCCAAACCCTTTGCTCGGGCATGGATACTTTTCGACGAAGCGGCTAAAGGAACAGAAGGGGAAAAAAAATTTTTTTGTATGATTTATAGGTTTTATCATTTATTTATTATTTCCCTGTTCGCGTTATCTCTGTTTTTTTTTTTATTTTTTTTATTATTATTATTCTACGTTTACTTTCATTTCATATTCACTTTGCTTCGTTTTATTGTTTAAGATGCACTGTAGATCTGGTAGAGCGTTGCCTTAATGGGTTTCTTAAGGATATTTTCTGGTGCTAAATTATATCTAGCTGCATAGCTCCTACTCTGGTCTCGCTCCTAACGACGCAAACAAGAAGGAATTCCCTTCATTCGGATCTGAACTCAAAAAGGCATCGAAAGAAGAAAAAATAAGGTGAAAAGGAACCCACTACTCGGGCGTCGGCAAATGAAAAAGCAGATAATATATTTTAAAACCTGGTAGCTTTCCGGGAAGGGGAACGGTCAGTTGAAAGCCTTTGAGATGTCTATATACTGCGGATTTATCTATCAGCCAGGAAGGGATATAAAAGCAATATAGTTGCCCTTTGGTCCTTGTGTCCCTTGTTAACCTACAAAAACCTCCTTTTGTTCATTTCCCTTGCTCCTTCTCCCCTTTCCGCTCGTTTTCCTATAATACAAGATGCTCTATTATACCGATATCAGATGTATCGTCATCGGGTTTATCTCTATCCGGCAGGCTCCGGGCATTTCTCAGCGCTATTCCCTTATATCTCTTCGGCGGCGTCGTTGTTGAGATTCCCGGCCTGACGATTTTATCATTGCGCTTGATTCTATACTGCGGTACCTTACACTTCCTTGATGTTACACAAAATTTGGATTACGACGAAATACGCCTCAAAAGTTTGTGCAAGGGTGTAAAGAAAAACGACTTTCGCGACGAAAGAAAGTGAGGTTTACTATATTTGAAACCCGGCCGCTCTGGTTCATAAATTTTCACGTCAAGCTTCGCCAGCAAGACTATTATATACAACAACTTTCGAGTTTTCTGTAATATTTGTTTAGTGTGGTAATAATATCGTCCCCCTTCTTTCTCCTGATATTGCGATACTTTTCGATCCGAGGTTTTCTAAACAGAAAGACGCTAATCAAAAAAAAAAAAAAAAAAAAAAAAAAAAAAAAAAGCTGGAAAAGTTTAAATTTGCAACCATACCTGTCAGGAAAATTTAAAAAAAAAAGCCTGCTCTTTTATTTTTAGCAGATGGAAGCGATGCAGCCAACCGAGCAAGCGAGAAAAGCTGGCGTAAAACTTTCCGCTTGTGGGCAAGACGCAAAACCAGGCAGCAGGGCTACTTTGATACAGGCAGCCATCGCCCACTTCCACGTTTTTCCTTTTTCTTCTTCCCCGTGGCCCCCTTCTGCAGCCGGATTCCGAATACCGAAAAAAAGCGATCCAATGACCTTTCCTTAACTAGATTTTGGGTTTGGAGCCCGTATCCGGGAAGCAAATATATGAAACGTATGGCTGACTAACCGGTCTAACGAGCCACGGGACGAGCCACCGACGAGCCACCGAGTCCATGGAGACGGAGACAATATGTGGGCTATACCTATTCTATTTTACAGATGGAAGGAACTTGAGGGCTTCTGTGGAAGTCCTGCAATGTGTTTCCGTGGTTCTTGGCTGGCACGCAGCAGTGTGATAGCAGTTGATAGTGTGGCAGAGTGGCGCATTGTGAGGCACGTGCTCTTTTTTCCACATTGCACAGGCAGGCATACATCTTCAGCGATAGTACCGTGCAGCTATTGGTCTTTTTGCCGGTCGCTGAGAAGGAATATGGATGTCCGGAGTAGAACCAATATTTTCATTCTGCAGGCAGAACAAGGGGGTTCAGTTGACGAAAGGAATGAGATATGTCGGTATTGTGTTGTGCGTTCTCACGGTCAGTATTCTCGCCGACAATGCCATATTAGCGTCCACTCGATTTATTCGACATCTCGTAATTCTCAGAATATGGTTCCTTTTTCATTCGGTTTCCTTTTTTTTCTAGCGATCACTAGTCAACCTGCTTCAGCCTATCGATTCGATTTTCTCTGCAGAGGATATATGCTTATTCAACGAGTTTAGACTCTGCATTTTCGGCTTTATATCTTTAGGTCTCAATTTTAGGCTCCGCTACTTTAGGCTAACGTAGGTTTCTCATATTGCACCTTGCTTGATTCTCTCTCTCTTTTTTTTTTTTTTTTTTTTTTTTTAATATGCCAGGATTATAATTGTTCATATCAAAGAATGAAAGGGGGGGGAAGAGTAAGAGAGATGAAAGGGAGGATAAAATTGAAGATAGGTCGAGGCACATTTGCTGTTGCAAGTTGTAGAAATTCCAAAGAAATTAAAAGACCGGTAGAGAGGCCTATTTCTTTAGATATGGCAACCACAGTAGCCGCCCTTGGAAGGCAGGCTATGGGGTAGACATCTACACAATATTGCGTTCATAATGGAGGTTTATACAATTTGTTCAATGACTATATCAAAATGGCAGACAGGTCGGCGTCAAACACCATGTACAAATGTAACATGTCGATAAACGACTCGAAATCCGCGCAAGTTGCAGGTTGCTTCATAACCAATCGACACAGAGATACCAATGTTCCTAAACATCTAGCTCCTCAAAAGTTTACATTGAAAAAACCGAAAAATTCTATAATTCAGCATCTAAACCATTTCACCTCTCTCCCACCAGAATACAAAGGCTGGAATTATAATATAGATATATATATATATAAGAAACGAGAAACAGTAATTGCACAAGCTGGAGAATGGAAACACGTTTGCTTTGCTTTCGATACGGCCTAGTTAGCTTGAACTCGCACTATAAATAATAATGTTTCCTGAAGTCCTTATACTCTGGCTCACCTACCGCCAGCAGTTTCCTTTACTGGTGAGCTCAATGAGAGGGAGAGAAGGCAAACTAGACTCTTACTAGAGCCTAAAATACAATAGCTTCTCAATCTATCCTCTCTAGTCCTATAATCGCTATATTATTGAATTAATATAATAACACACCTAATTGTTTCCTTGTTTATATTATTATTTTTTGCTAATTTTTGTTTCCCTCTTCAAACAGACATTCATAGTCTCATATTTTCGCCAATTAGGGTGAAAGCAACATTCATAGGTCAATTGATATAAAAACAACGATATTGTAAATATTGAAGTTATTCCACTTGATTCAGAATCTGAAAAAAAAATTTTTTTTTTTAACTATTTGCCGAGTTCTACTGCTGTTGGACCCTTTTCCAAACGGAAGGTCGGATAGCGGAGGACGCCGTCGGCCGTTTTGTGGTTTATTTTACTTTTGGGAGCGAAATCTAACAGTTCTGCATTATATATATATATTGAATACCGCTGAAAAAAAAAAAAAAAAAAAAAAAAAAAAAAAAGCTACAAAAAGAGCGAGAGCAAGACTCAGAGACACCTCACTATCCTCGCTCTCTATAACTTAAGCATTACATATACTTTATTCAAAAGATTATATAAATCAATCCAGGCGATCAAGTGGTATACTGGCGGTTTGCCTTCACTCAACAATTTTCCTGCACGGACATCTAGCTCCGCCAGGACCCCCGAATCAAGAAGATCTCTTACCTGCCTGCCCTACCTGCATAAAGTAGCTAGTAGCTAGATTGTTAGCTAGCTACTGAGACCTTTATATATAAGCTCAAATCTCCCCCAGCAGATTCTCCACACGGAGGCCTGTTTTATCAAGTTGTCTTCTGCACCTTTTTTTTTTTTTTTTTTTTTTTTTTTTTGGAAGAGGAAAGGGCGTTGGCAGTCACTTACTTTAAGAAGTACTGTTATTTTAAATATAGCGAGCGTATATCTAGTAATTAAAGAGCTTTGGAGCCCTTTTTACTGCTATATTTTCTCCTTCCAAAGTATTCGCCAAAGTCCTCAAAAGTAGTTTTTTGCGGAGTATTTCGCTTTTGCCCCCGCGAATTCCTTGAAGCTTAATCATCCCCGACATCGGGTCAGTAGTAAATAAAGTATTCGTGGACGCGGGGTTTGGAAAAGAGGGATTCTATCTTTATCTTATCCTCGCTCTCTATATTTTTTTTTTATTAAAAAAGAGCCCTCTTCAACCATCGAGATAATGGCTCCTGGTTTAACAGTCCAGCAAGCGAATGGGGCGGTCGAAGGTCATGTCTCACTCGCTTCAGTCACCGCGGAGTATGATGACACCATCCGCTTTTACCTGAACGGCTCCAAGGTCGTCATCGACACCTACACGATTAATCCTGAGGTCACGCTTCTGGAGTATCTGCGTGGAGTCGGGCTTACTGGAACAAAGTTGGGTTGTGCAGAGGGAGGATGCGGCGCATGCACCGTTGTACGTTTGCACATAGAATTAGAATGTTCCTGCACGGCTTCGGTTAGAAAACAAGAAAAAGGAGAAAATATAGGAAAATGGTTTCTAATGGAAAAAAAGTTATAATACTTATTTAAAACTTGTTACTGTTATACATCATGAGGTTTTCTGAGAGAGAAAAGGTTAGAAGGCGGTATATATTTCTGACATATATTTATTACCCAGGTCGTTTCGCAATATAACCCCACAACAAAGAAGATATATCATGCTTCAGTTAATGCGTGCCTGGCGCCGTTGATCAGCGTCGATGGCAAGCACGTTATCACAATTGAGGGATTGGTAACTCGAAGAGACCTCATCCCGCCCAAGAGAGAATTGCCAAATGGCATGGCTCTCAGTGCGGTTTTTGCACCCCGGGGATCGTTATGGTTAGTATCATATAACCTCTCACAAAAATATCCTGTTTGATTTGGTTCGAAAGCGCGCCGTCGCCATGTGTAGCAGGATCACGAGCTGACTACATCTTCTGTGCAGAGCTTATATGCTCTACTCCGTAACCATCCTGAACCGACGCATCATGACGTGGAAGAAGCGTTCGACGGCAATCTCTGCCGGTGTACGGGTTACAGGCCAATTTTGGATGCCGCTCAAACGTTCAGCGTGGACAGTTGCGATAAGACAACCACCAACGGCGTGGCGGGTGTTGCATGGCGAATGGAAGCGGTGAAAGACCTGCCGGCTGTTGTATGAGCCGAGATACGGCTGTTCCAAGGATGGACATGGGATAAATGGTATCGGTACCATAGGGCTCGAACGGCTCCGCAGAAGGGGAAGGCGAAGAGAAGAAGCGGTTCACGCCGCCAGGTTTCCTGGAGCTGAGGGCTGATCAGGAGCTCATATTCCCTCCTTCCTTAACCAAACACGAATTTAAACCCCTCGCTCTTGGGAATAAACGGAAGAGGTGGTATCGACCAGTGACCGTAGAGCAGCTCCTCCAGATCAAGAGTGCTTATCCGAACGCAAAATTATCGGCGGAAGTACCGAAACCCAGATCGAAATTAAATTCAAGGCAATGAAATACGACACGTCCGTCTACGTAGGGGATATTCCAGAGCTACGGGAGTATAAGTTTAACGATGATCACGTCTACATTGGCGCGAATATTACTCTTACGGATCTCGAAGGCGTTTGCAAGCAGGCAATTGAGCACTACGGAGAAGTCAAAGCGCAGCCGTTTCAATATCATGGCCAAGCAGCTCATGTATTTGCCGGACGACAAATTCGGAACGTTGGAACACCAGCCGGCAACCTCGCCACTGCATCTCCGATATCAGACCTGAATCCTTGCTTTGTTGCTTCTAACACCACTCTCGTGGCCCAATCTTTTAGACGAAGGTGAATTTGACATCCCGATGACCGAATTCTTCAAAGGTTACAGGAAGACGGCGCTACCGATGAATGCCGTAATTGCCGGGCTTCGTATTCCCCTTGCACAGGAGAAGGGAGAGTATTACCGGCGTACAAGCAATCCAAACGGAAGGACGATGATATTGCGATCGTTACTGCCGCGTTGCGGGTCGCACTGGATGATGAGCAGAATGTGAAGTCTGCTAGTCTCGTCTATGGCGGCATGGCTCCGTTTACTGTAGCCGCTAAGCAGACGATGGAATATTTAGTAGGAAAGAATGGACAGATAACAGGTGCTAGAGGAAGCCATGAGCATTCTCGAGAAGGATTTTGACCTCAAATTTAGCGTTCCTGGTGGTATGGCTACCTACCGGAGAGCGCTTACCTTCGGCTTCTTCTACAGATTCTGGCAGGAAACCGTTGCGGCAATCGGTGGCGAAGATGTCGAAGCGGACGAAGAGGCAACGGCGAAATTGTCCGGAACATCTCGTACGGAACCAGAGATCAGGATAGCACAGTTGCTTATGAACAAAGGGTGTTGGGAAAGGAGTGCCGCACGTCGCTGCGATGAAGCAAACAACTGGAGAGGCGCAGTATACTGAAGACATCCCACATTACAGCAATGAGCTGTACGCCTGTCTTGTGCTCTCGACCAAAGCGAGAGCGAAGATTTTGAACGTCGATGCGTCTCCCGCCTTGGAAATGCCGGGTGTTCACAGCTACATCAGCCACCTGGACCTTCCTACCCCGGAAGCGAACTGGTGGGGAGCTCCGGTCTGCGACGAAATTTTCTTTGCCATCGATGAGGTATCACCGCTGGGCAGACAATTGGGCTCATTTTAGCCGAAACTGAGCTTGCAAGCTCAAGCTGCTGCCCGGCTGTCGTCGTTGAGTACGAAGATCTTCCAGCCATCCTCAGTATTGAGCAGGCTATCGAGAAAGAGAGCTTCTTCCAGCATTATAGGTTCATCAAGAGAGGCGAGGAGATTGAGGAGGCACTGAAGAGTGCCGATCGGATCGTAGAAGGTGTCTCAAGGATGGGTGGCCAGGAACATTTCTACCTCGAAACAAATGCATGCGTGTTGTGCCGAAGCCCGAAGACGGAGAGATCGAGATATACTCCAGCACTCAAATCCTACCGAAACACAGACGTATGCGGCAAAGATTACCGGCGTTCCTGCTAACCGTATCGTGTCTAAGGTCAAGCGCCTCGGCGGTGGCTTCGGTGGTAAAGAGACGAGATCCTGTATGCTCTCGTCCGTCTGCGCTCTCGCAGCGAGGCGGGCAAAGCGACCGGTCAGATGCATGCTGAGTAGGGACGAAGATATATTGACTTCAGGACAGCGTCACCCCTTCATGTGTAAGTGGAGAGTTGGTGTCAACAATGACGGCAATATCGTGGCTCTTGACGCCGACGTTTTCTGTAATGGTGGATGGACACAGGATTTAAGCGTATGTGCTTTCTCCCCTTTTTTCTTCATGGATGAACAAATAGAGCTATTGCTAACATTGCTTTTTTAGGTGCTGTATGTGAGAGATCGTTATCCCACATCGACGGCTGTTACAACATCCCCAATGTATTCGTGAAGGACGAGTTTGCAAGACAAACACCGTTTCTAATACCGCATTCCGTGGCTTTGGAGGTCCCCAAGGCATGTTTATGGCGGAGTCGTATATATCCGAAGTTGCTGATGCGCTAGGAATGGATGTTGATGAGCTCAGAATGAAGAATATCTACCATGAGGAGATATCACCATTTCAACCAAGAGCTTGAAGATTTCACATCCCATGATGATCGATCAAGTCAGGAGGAGAGTAACTACAATGAGCGGCGTAAGGAAGTTGACGAGTTCAATGCAACGCATAAATGGCGCAAGAGAGGGCTTGCGTTGATCCCCACAAAGTTCGGTATCAGTTTCACAGCGTTATTCCTGAACCAGCCGGCGCTTTGGTACACATTTACCATGACGGGTCTATTCTTGTTGCGCACGGAGGCACGGAGATGGGTCAAGGTCTCAATACGAAGATGACCATGATAGCCGCTCAAGCGCTCGGCGTCCCGCTCGAGGACGTTCTTATCTCCGAGACGGCCACCAACACGGTCGCCAATACCTCTGCCACCGCTGCGTCGCGTCCAGCGACCTTAACGGGGTACGCTATATGGAACGCCTGCGAGCAGCTCAATGAGCGCCTCAAGCCTTACAGAGAGAAGCTGGGCCCCGACGCTACGATGAAGGAGCTCGCCCACGCTGCCTACTTTGACCGCGTCAACCTTTCGGCCAACGGCTTCTACAAGACGCCCAGAATCGGATACAAGTGGGGCGAAACACGGGCCAGATGTTTTTTTACTTCACCCAGGGTGTCGCTGCCGCGGAGGTCGAGATTGATACACTGACTGGGGACTGGACCGTACGTCGCGTCGACCTGAAGATGGACGTCGGTCGCTCTATTAACCGGCTATCGATTACGGCAGGTCGAGGGCGCCTTCGTCCAGGGTCAGGGCCTGTTCACGACCGAGGAGTCGCTGTGGTTGACGGCCAATGGGCAGATCTTCACGAGGGGTCCGGAGCGTACAAGATCCCCGGTTCAGGGACATCCCGCAGGTGTTCAACGTCAGCATGCTCAAGGATGTAGAGTGGAAGAATTTGCGCACGATCCAGAGGAGCAGGGGCGTCGGTGAGCCGCCGCTTTCTTGGGGAGCAGCGTCTTCTTCGCCATCCGCGATGCTCTCAAGAGCGCTAGGAAGGACTACGGCGTCGAAGACGTCCTCAAGTTGGTATCGCCGCTACCCGGAGAGGATCAGGCTGGCTGTGGCTGATCCCATCATTAAGAGGGCGTATGTCGCTCCGCAGGAAGGGAGAAGTCATTCTTTACGTATATTTAATGAAGCATTTTGTGGACCCTTTTTTTTTTTCGGAGCATGAGATGACCCTTCCCTGTTTTCAACTCTTACTTGCTTGATGGCCCATTAGTAGCATTCTTTCTTTCATTTTTCCAAGACTCATGATAGTATAAGGGGCAGAATGATCATTGCGACACCAGTGAGATGTAAATCTTGTTCATAATGCGACCGAGGGTTTTCACTCTCAAGTAGTAGTTCTAGATACCAATTTTTAGCTAATACAGCGCTGCGCAAACGTCTTTCTCTGAAGTACATCTTCCACCAACGTTGTCATCAAGGCCATCGTGATTTCTCCTATGAGTAGCCTGGCTATTGTCCTCAAATACGGGTAATAAAAAACTTGTCTTATCAGAGAATTTAAAATTGAAAAACGTAATTCTCATATCAGAATTCAATAGATATTTATAGAACTTCACTTTAGC
Organism: Pezizomycotina sp. ARF18; assembly: GCA_002224055.1. NCBI lineage: Eukaryota > Fungi > Ascomycota > Pezizomycotina sp. ARF18. The sequence goes on from AZLU01000215.1 coordinate 65,775, forward strand.
GCTTTCCCCTGCCATTTCTTGTTTTTAACAAAAGATTTTGAATTGTTTCCTCCCTTTTATATATATCGATATATATCTACATAGATGTAATAATAAATACTTCGGTAGACTTTGATAGTTTGTAGTATAGAAGATGATTGAGGCGGTATACACTCGTCCGTGTCGGTTTATACAAAAAAGATCCTGAGACAGGCCTAAAAAAAAAAAAAAAAAAAAAAAAAGGAAAGGTCAGATGCGAAATACGATTGGGTAGTAACGAGAGTAAAGCGTTCGCGAAATAGTCTGAATAAGAGTGATATGAAAGGACTAGCGCTGATGAAGAACGTCGTAAACATAACGTTATATATAGGTAAATAATCGACTTGTCGAGCAGGTGTATCGAGTCGTATTTATAGGTGGTGATGCGGCCAATACTGTAATGGCGGTTTAGGTAGATATACGCAACTGAAACAGTAAAAAAGAACGAGGCGAAGGAGAAGGACAATTGTTGTATTGCAGTTGAAAACGAGGTGAATGAAATGCAAAAAAGCGTCGAAAATGCAATCCCGTGCGAAAATAAATAAATAAATAAAGGCAGAAAAAGCGAAGTAGGTCCATAGTTTTATGAAGCGGTTTCATGTCAGCTCGATAGATAAGAACAGTGCCATCGAAGGGGCGTAATTCTAGTCGAAACGCAGTATGATCGGCTGGCTATTTTTTCACTGCAAAGGTTCCGAAGAACTGCTGAGCGATTTAGGTGGAGGTAAGCATCGTTCCGTAGCTAGGTAAGAACGTTTACGTTAATTATACGACTTTCCTTTACCATCATTGAAAGAGGAAATCTTTATTACTCACCCTTCCATACTGATCAACTTCAAGTCACCACCAAAGTACCTGGCGTATAACCGTGATATTGGCAGTCCATATCCAAAACCAGCCATGGGCGCTTTGAAATCGCTCTTGTTGAAGTCAGGCTCCAGACTTGGGGTGCTTTCAACAGTGGTGTACATGTACGTCCAGACGAGCGGTATGGCGCTTCTCGGGATGCCACCACCTTCATCCGAAATTTGATCGTAATATCCTCCTTGCCTTCAGCGACAATGACCTTGATTTCCGGAAATCCTCCTTATCCGTCCCATGTGTCTCTACGACGGCGCGAAGACTGTCTTCAACGTTTCGAAAAGCATGTGCGACAAATGTCCGGAATACATAAAAGTTAGGTCTGGTTTGCAGACCAATTGGACTTTTGGTGCATCGAAAAGGCCGTAGTAATCTTCGCAGATGAAGCGCGCGTTGTCGATAGCTTCCTGGGCCAACTCCCTTACGTTTGTTCTTGTGCAGATAATTCCCACATGATCGAGCTCTCCCGCCTCCTCGTTCAAAGCGACGTGCTGGCCAATTAGCATTCGAATTCCAATTCTAGACATGTAGAATCTATCGAGGAAAGCCTGTATTGAGTCGTCGATGCCTATTCTTTGGCGTTTGCGCTTGTACTCGTATACCCATAGCTATATAGTGATGCATCGCCTATATTAGCGAATTTCTTGGTCTTTAATCCCTTTGTCCCTCTGCCATCTTATTCTCTTTTCAGTTCTAACAAGCACCAGATGGACTGCCGGCTTACCCATTGTTGTTACCACTGGGTCGTGTCTTGTCTTTATTGCCTTCAGGGTTTGTGTAAACCGCTTATTGAAATCCAAAATTTCGGGCGGCCAGCGCACCCCTTCGTCAACGGTTGCATAATATCTCCTAATCAAAAAATAGAGTAAGCGGTCATGTTAACTATATGTATATATATATTGCTTGAATGCATTGGTGTAATCACCTCCGTGGAGAAAGAGTGACATACCGGCTCGACGTCACCGGTCTTCTGCCGTTCGAGTTTGAGATTGCGAAGGTATTGTTTCCGTTACCGTTACCATTGCTGGCAGCGGCATACGGAGAACTCTTGTACATTCCCTTTTCTATCGAAGGATTTTCGGTATTCTCCAATAAAGTTTTCGGATACTCTTTGGCTTTTGTAAGAGCATCACGAATCTCTTTTGAAAGCTTGGGTTTTGGGAGCGTAGTGATTTCCTAAATGTTTGGCATTTGAACATATATTTGTCACCGACTCAACTGATATTTTAATAGCAAATACCGGAGGAATAGCAAAAAAAAATTGAGAATCTAAGAGCTCATCGAAGATATTAGAACTTACCTCGAAGGATTGTGCGTACCAACCGCAACTTTTTTGATTGGTTGCATTTCGCTTAAGCCATCGGAAGATGATTGAGATCTTTCACGCGGTGTGCTAATCTTATCGGCAATTCCTCGCTGAGAAATTGGGCGGCCCTAAAAAGTGTCCCTTACAACCGAGCCGAAGGCTCTTTAATAAATTGTACTACGACATGTGAAGGGTGGGAAAAAACGGAATACTAATATATAAAAATAAGGGTGTTTGTTGTAATATAGGGCGATTTGCAATCATAGGGCAATGAAAAGGATTACAAAGAGCTTAAAATAAATAGTCTTAGGGGCAATAATTCGGATAATATATATATTTCAAAAAGGAATAGCCTGCTAAAGATATAAGTTCTCAGTATAGCTTACCTGGTGATGGATTTTGTCCAAACTGCACCATTTGCCGGAGACTGACAGGGGTAGCAGGAAATGTGCTATAGTGGGTGATGGTATCCATCAACTTCTCCGAGATCTTCCACGACATTGTCACCTGGTATCCGGTATGGAAGTAGTAGGATCTCCAGCTTTATACCGAGGCAATTGATCAGGATTTAGAATACAAGGTTCCGGAAACGATGGTTTGGTAAAAGCTCGAAAAAGGACGGAGCGAGTCGAGGTCGTGAAGCCAAATATTTGGGTAAAATAACTGCGAGTAATAATTTATTTATTTATTTTCTTAATGGTGGAATGTTGGTTCGTGCGGCGGACGAAGAGATCGTATGCTGGTAAAATGCTTCAGGGTTAGAAAATGAAGGGCTTGGAATACGTCGCACAATGGGATCTTCTAAAAGGTTGAAGGTATAAAAGAGAGTAAAGATTGGTATTTTTATGGACGAATTTTAAACAGATGCTAAGGAGAGAGTAGGGAAGAGTAGGAAAAAAAGGACGAGAAAGATGCGGAGACGATGACAACCGGATGGAGAGAGTATAAGTGAATAATTTCGGGTTGCCTGACCAGGGGCATTCAAACTATTTACAGACCTTGGGTAACCGAGGGTAAGAGGGAAAAGGAATCGAAAAGCGATATCGAAAAAAAAAAAAAAAAAAAAAAAAAAAAAATTAAAGCAATAAAGAGAGTGGTACAGGAGGAGGTAGTGAGTGATACAGTCGAATAAAAGGGAAAAAATAAAAATAAAAAAACAAAGCCACTTAAAGCGAAGATGGAAAAGAGAAAAAGAGGTCAAGTGAGACGAGCTAAGGTCAATCAATTTCCCACCTTGCAACTATAAGAGGAAGAATGGTGGAAAAGACTGAAGAGCAAAGTACGGGGCAGGAAGACTTGAAGGGCAAATCTCTTTCCTAAATCTGAGGGGCTGGAGATGTACAATGACGATGATGGAATACAAAAAAAGGTGCTAATCTGTAACCTTGGGGTAAGTTAGTTAATTAAGCGTTGCAAGGTGATAAAGATTGGCGTTATCGAATCGAGAAGGGCAGTTTAGGAAAATAAAAAAATAAAAATAAAAATAAATAAAAAATTGACCTCTACCACAATTAAGCAGCCCTGCCGGTTAAAACGGACCTGTAACGGAAAATAAAATACCTACCTGAGTAACGGTTTGTTCCTTCTATAACTATAGTAAGTTTGGTGTGACGATGAGGGAATGGTTTTAAAAAAACAGAGATTTATCTGGAATTTCACTATCTTTATTTACTCTGAGGGACTGTGTTATTTCTTGCAAAAGAGAAGAGCAAAAAACAGAGCAAAAAACAGAGCAAAAAAAGAGGAACCGTTCCCTCCGAGTTATCACACCATTGAAGGACTGGTTAATTGGTCCAGACTCGACAGCTCAGGGAAGAGGGCTTAAAGTGCAGACTTGTACAGAGGAAGAAAAAAAAGCAAGCAAAGTAGTATTTTAAGGCAAGATTTAGAGGGCCAACCATTATCAAGAATACTTGAGCCTGCTGTATACGGAGGAGGGAAAAAAGAGAGCGTTATATACTATTCCGTTGCTTCTGGAGATTTTCCTTTGCGGAGGAGGGGGTGGGAAAAAAGCGTTTGACGTTGGATTGTCTGCCCTTATGTGTGATAATCGTATGTAGTTCAGTTGACTTATTATGTATCCAAGCGTTTTTGGTCGTTTTGCCCTGTTTTTTTTTTATATACACACGTGATGTATCCGATTGCCCTTGGGCGGCCAGTCACCGAGCCCGAGTCGCAGAGACAAGCAGGGAAAATGTGGAGGAGTGGAGTACTTTTCCTTTTTTTTTTTTTCTGCATGCAATGTTTATTGCTTTTCCTAGCGTCCTACGTCAGTACAAAAATTTTCAATCCGGACAGCCGAAGCGAGAGGTACAGAAAGGTACCAAATAAGCGGGTATTCGCAGAGATTACCAGCAGTAAGACTCGAATGTACAAGGGCTGGATGTTTCCCTCGGTCTGAATAATAATACAGTAAGGCCATTGCTTTTCTCAGCCTTTCCCTTGCCTTATTATTATTGTTTCCTTTTTTTCTTCCCTTTTCCCTTTGCTGACTTATCGATAGAAGAAAAATACGGGAAGTTGATAGGCGACAAGAGTGGACGAGAAGAGGAAGGAGACAGACAACAGAGAAGGAGAAGCATGTGAAAACTTGCAGGTTCAGTCTGCTTGAGCGCATGGAGGAGCACTGAGCGGTGATGCACACCCCTCTCGTATTGTGTTTAAGATAAAAAAGGTATGAATTGTGAAAAAGGAAAGGAATCTCTGTGTTTTAGAGAGATTAGTATTTGCCTTGGTTGTTTCGGTTTAAACGATTGAAGAAGTCCAAGAAAAAATAAGAATAATAAAAAAAAAGCTGTTTTGGAATATAAATATGGGTACATTAGACGCTTCATATATTTCGCAGAGCTTGTGATTGTCTTAGAGCATGGAAGAAAAAGAAGGGCACGCAAGATCTCGAGAAGAGTCCAAGGCGGGAACCTATCACGTGACTATTCGCTCTATCAAAGTATATTCGCGTCTTTCTTACACGATACGCTTCGCTATGAGGTGCCCGACATAAGGAAAGAAACTTTCCTGCTCACGAATAGCCCACGACACGCTGAGGGGGAGGGCACCCCAAGCATACGCCCACTTGCATAAAGCCGGGTGGACAAGTAACTCTCCCAGGCTTATAAAGCCAAAGTGTGGGCCCACCCCAAAAAAATTTAAAAATTAAAAAATTTCGAAAAATCAAAAAAATCAAAAAAATAATTTTTTTTTTAATGCATCCCTAAAAAATACTTTACGAAAGCTTCAGGAAAGGTAGAAGCTAGCTTACATTTACGCGTCGCAAAATCGTAATTGGGCTAGTTTTAAGGGATCAATAGTAGAACATAGCTGCGATCAGTGTTGCGATCGATCTCGTGAAGTAGGATGTCATCATGGCAAGCGTTATGAGATCATTTTCTATTTTATTTTTATTTTATTTATTTTTATTTATTTTTTATTTTTTTTTTTAAATTTTCGATTTTTCGAATTTTTTAATTTTTAAATTTTTTTTGGGGTGGGCGCCCACACTTTGGCTTTATAAAGCCTGGGAGAGTTACTTGTCCACCGGCTTTATAAAGCCAAGTGGGCGTATGCTTGGGGTGGGGGAGGGCCCGCCCGAGTCTTGGCAGTGAGATGATTTCACGTGACTTATAATTTGCCTCGTCTGACAGTGCATTTTTTTCTGGTCGCTAATAAACCCTCCTTATGTCCGGCACATCAAGAAGTTCGAGCTACTTTTGCCAATGTGTACAACTGCAATACGCGAAGCCCCCAACACACGCTGCTCTATATACCCTCGAAGCACGTATTTCATTAAAGGGAAAGGCTCCCCCTCGGAATCAAGCAAGTCTCGTTCTAGGAGCTGCAGAAGTAAGACATTTGCATACTCTGCGAACGCGAACAAACATAAGCTCAAGACTATACCTTGCCAGAATCCACCACGGCGCAGGAGTCAAGGAACCGAGAACATCGAGTGCAACTTCTTGGCTTTCTTTCGCAAGAACTTTTGGAATAATTCCAGTGATTATCGTGTCCTCCGATCGTCCATCCGTTCTGTACCTCTTCATCGCCGACGAAAAAGCAAAATACCATGCGAGTGTAAAAAGCATAGAGTCAATAAATGAGAAGGAGGGGAAAGAAATTCTGAGGGGAACAAAATATGAATCGAGTGATCCTTCATTTGTACGTATCTTCTGCGGATATTACTAAAAAAAGAAAAATCTCGACCGCGCAGTCGTTCAAGCTGGAAACGAACATAGACATGGTCGAATTTCTCACACCGATTTCGCACTAACAATTATATTTTCTACTCAACTTCATGCGGAACACAAGCTCCCTTCAATCTAATCATTTAATTCTTTTTGAAAATGATATAGGATTTTGACTGCTTCTACGCGAGCTGCTTCGAGAAGCATGACCCAAAGTTGAAGACGCTTCGCTAGCGGTCCAGCAGAAACAGATCGTGGTGACCTGCAATTACATTGCTAGGTCAAAGGGTGAAAAGCTTGGTTTTAGTATCGGTATGAAATACAATAGTAGACCGGGAGG
>AZLU01000216.1:0-72340 GCA_002224055.1 Pezizomycotina sp. ARF18
TCGGCGGGGATTATTCCCGCTGCGCTTATCTTCACCCCGACGAAGAAGAGCTAGAATTCGATTTCGGCCGCTCGTCGGTGCGGGGTGGCTTCAACCGACTTGTCCCGTTGAACGGTGTTATTCGCTCTTCTTCGAGGATACGCTCAGGAGCGTTATGCGTCGCCCGGAGATTAGCTGGCCCTAACCCCAGCCTACAGACCGCTGACTTGCCCCACGGGTCCTTCAGCTTGTCGCGTGCTTCTCGACGCGGCCGAGCCCTTCCGTCGAGGAAGAGAGACAGCTAGTACGCAGCGCACGATGCCGTCGTTGACGACGTTCGCGTATACCGTCCTGTTTGCGAACATGTGTGTACTACCTTCGCGGTCCGTCGGTAATATACGTAGCAGCGGCTTCGTACCCGCCATCTCGTTCTCCTTCTGTGGCTGGCTGTAACATAGAAAGACGCAGACAGAGCGCTCGCAGAACGTTCGCGGTCGCCAACTTAATCCCAAATAACTGCCGTCTTGCTACGACGCCGAAATCCAACGCGAAGCGTATGTATACGGATTCTCGTTACTCAGCCCTAAAACGGCGACGCGAGCGCGATAAATTCAACCGGCTCGACTTCCTTAAAGAACGTCGGAGAATGCGCGTGTATATATGCATCGCGTACGTCTGCACTAACCCACCCAGCGAATGTCCGATGAAGATATCGACGTGACTTTATACTTCAGCGGCGGCAACTTTTCCTTATTCCTTTCGAGACGTCGTCGTATCTTGGCGGTGGAGGTGTAGGGGAACGTAGACGACTTGTGCATCTCCTTCTTGTCGCGGAGGGACGGCGGGAACGGCCGTTCCGGTGCGTGAGGGCGAGACGTACCGCGCAGGCGCTTTCCGAGTACTTACCCGTTCCGTCCTGCAGACGTTCTCGTGGAAGCCGCGGGTTATCACCTGCTCGTCGTCGTCTTCGTCACTCTCGGAGTCGGAATCTGCGGGACCCATTTTATGCTCGATTGTCGTTACCCTGGTGCCAGCGTGCTGCGACTTGTCATTTCTCGTCTTCCTCTTTTAAGGTGCTAGTACTTCTTCCTCAGCGATTCGTCGACCTGCGATTGCCGCCCCGCATGACGTCCGCCCGCTTCTGCCGCATGTGTGCTCCTCTTCCATCCGTTTCCTCTCCTCCATCATTTCCTTTTCCTTTTTTTCCCCCGCCCGCCGTCTTTTTCTCGCGGATTCTACCGCCCTCGCAGACGCTTTATCGATATTCTCCTTGAGGTACAGCATATCCGCCCCAGTATTCGAATGCAACCCGTGCGTGATAACCACCAAGTGCACCTTCTTCGGTCCCTTATTTTCTTCGGGCGTTTTAGTACTCTCCGGCTCGACTGGTTCCACATCTCCCGGAAACGGCGGCGTATTCCACAGCTGCTCGTTATTCTGCACTTTATACGATATGCCCGTGAATAGCTCCCTTCGTCCAACCCTGTACCCCCGCACTAAAAGTGATAAACTCCTTTCGTCGCGGCTAATAGTAAATCGAAGTTTATCTACTCGTGGACGAAAACAGCACTGCGAAACGACCTCGACGATCCACGTATGCTCTCTCCTTCTCCTCTTCCTTTCAACTCTTTGGCCGATGGTAGGTTTCCGCCGGAAGAAGATAGTCGGCGGCTCCGTTCTTTCTCCATCACTCGGTTGCGCAGGCTGCGTGGGATAGGTAGCTGGCACTCCACGTCCCGCCGGGCCGGAGGTTCGGGTCGAATTCCGGATACCCGCCTTCCTCGCGAGCGTCGTGAACGGGCGTCCACTGTCAACTTCGACGACTTCGCAGACACGTAAAGCACGTAGGGCCCGTGTAGGTAGCGCGCGCATGGAATCGGTTCCGTATTTTTATGCGGAGGTGTAAAGCCGAAGGCGGGGGTAGTACGCTGTCGCGCATCGGCGTGTACGTTATCGTGTACCTAGATAGTTATCATCATTATTAGATTTAAAGTTTTCCCTGCATAATTCGTGGCGCTTGAAGTTCTTCTACCTACCGCATGATCTCCCCGACCTTCACGCTCCCGTCGCGTGTAGGAGCAGCATCTCTTTCCCCGGCGGATTTATCCTTGAGCTGGTTCTTCCTGAGCTCTGCTCTGCGAGCGAAGGTGACGGTGGCGGCGGAGGCAGCCTGGGGCTGCGGTTAACTCGGCGGTTCCCCAGCGTAACTGTTGCTAGAATGATACGATAGTAGGCGTAGGCGTAGCCGTGTCCTGCACCGGTACAGCAGGAGAAGCGATAAGGTTGAAGACGCGGATGCTACGGGTAGCGTCACCGTGGCGGCGGGGGTGTTCCTTCCTGCCTTTTAAAACCTGATTTCGAGGTGACGCCCGTGCTGGCTGCTGTGGAATCGCCGGATGCAGTGGTGGGTTTTTGGGAAGATTCTGCAGAGATTGCCGGAATAGCGGTTCGTTGGCTAGCGGCGGGGTGATAGTGTTATTCGTACGATTAACGGCGGCGGATAAGGATGCGGAGGCGGATGCTGCAGAGGGGTCGGATGTAGATGCCGACGACACCATGGAAAGCTGTAGATGGAGAGAGGAAGCCAACGAAAAAAAAAAAAAAGCCGAAGAAGGAACTGAAGATGTATGTATGAAGACTTGTATGAGAGAAAAAAAAAAAAAAAAAAAAAAAAAGGAGGGCTGGATTTTTTCTGGCAAGGAGTAAACGTTCTTTTTTCGTGTCGTGGTACAGTATGTACAGTACAGGACAGTACAGTAACAGAGGAGGAATGTGACTGTGACTGGGAGGGGATTTAATTGGGAATGGGCCAGACGAATGACTGGATGCTTGCTTTGTTTTAGGCTTTCGCCGTATCGCCGCTAGAAACGTGTCAAAGGAAGAATTGAAATTAATTAAATATTGTATGTATGTATGTATGTATGTTATTTTTATCCAACGACCGAGTAGCTGGGAATAGTAATAAGGACAAGGGGGGATAAAAGGTGTACGTACCACTCTTCCGAGTCCTCTCCCTTACTTGTTTTACTCGGCTGTTAGCAGCTTCCGTTTGCGCACATGCAAAAAGGGACAGGAGCGATAATAAGATGATGGGAAGCAATAAGATGTATGAGTGGATCACGAGAGAACTTGGCGAGGGCAGATGAGAAGACGACAGCTGCTGTTACCGTACGGTCCCGTACCTGAGCGGAATCCCAGCAGAAAGAGAACAAAAGGGGATTTGATGTATTAGGAATATGATACTTAAATTTGGGATACGATACGATACGGACATCGGCATCGCCTTCCCAAACAGAAAATACTATTATAAATATATAATTAAATATTTCCGAGAAACAGCTGTAACTATAGCACATTTAAAAAAAAAAAATGCTACAGTACTGCTACCTGCAGAATGTTGGATAGATTACCCGGGAAAAGCGCGAATTAACCGTGATGGAAACGGAAAAAAAAAAAAAAAAAAAAAGACAGTCATGCATTAGGTCGTCTTATAGTAGTAGTATAGCTCTTTTTGTTGAATAATGTTCGCGGTTGATAGCCGAATACTGCCGGTTTAAGGAGAATATTCGAGATATTCGTCTATTTCTGTTTTAAAAATACTTACCGTAGTTTGATCTTCACGGGGATATTCGGTAGTGTAAAGTTTTATCTTCCGAAAACTTAAAACTCGGTTTTGGAGTTTATTTTTATTTATTTTATTTATTTATTTTTTTTTTTTTTTTCAAAAAAAAAAAAAAAAAAAAAAAAAAAATAGTGAACTTCGTATGATTATGATCTACATGTCACCCATGCAAAACAGCAAAAAAAAAAAAAAAGGTTGGAATTTGCATTCCCGACACTTGCAGGATACATATACATAATCGATAACAAATGCTTCAAGTAATAAAATATAGTAATCGATAAAGAGGAAGAAAAATGAGGGGTCTGGTGATAATATCGAGGAAACGCTTCCGAGGAGCTCTTTTTGGGGTTCGCGACGGAGAGCTTAAAAGTCCTTCTCCCCGCTCTCTAAGCGTAAGCCACAGATTATTTATGGCTAGTGAATGCTTTTTTACGTAACGTGTGGCCGTGCAGTAATCCCGTCCTCCCATGCCGATCTGATAAGTTTTTTGATTTGATGTTGATTTTTAATCTCATCTGATCATCTGATAACATTATTTAAAGGGCCCCTCCTTCCTGCCCTTCTCTTCCTCTCCCGACAGAAGAACTGAACTGAGTCAAAATATCAAGACGAGAGACCCATTTCTTAAAGAAGTCTAAAGGTGTAGGAACCATCTTCGTCCTTTGGGGAGGAGTTCTGATTAAAAAAAGATCACACAGTAGGTCATTCCCAGGCTTCTCTATCATTCCTCACGTCAGTTTGTCTCTCTTCCTTACTTTTTTACTCTTTTTAATTTTTCGTGCCTAGCAAGGGACCCCACCTTTCGCTTTTCACCTTTTCCCGCGACCCCCCCCCTCGTCGCGTGACGACGAGGGCATCCCGACCGGTTAGTAACTTTCGTCCGATATCTTCTTTTTTTTCTATTGCCTCTGCTTCCATGCATGCCTTTTTTTCTTTTTTTTTTTCTTTTCTTTCTTCAGCTGCAGGGACAAGTCACTAAGTGTGCTTGCCTGCAGACTTTTTAATTCTCTTTATTCTTCCTTGACTATAATCCTTTTCTTTTTTGTTGAGAGGAGGGGGATTAGGAGGAGCACCACTGCATCTGGCGGATTACAGAGAGTCGAGGTTAGAAGTGCCTCTGCGTTAGTTAGGCCTGCTGGTCTTTGGCGGAGGAGGGGTTCTTTGTATTTTATTTATATCTTTTTACTTATAATTTATTCTAGATATTTTATTCGGTGGGGTTAGCGTGGAAAGTGCTTAGAGGAAAGAGGGGGGGGGGGATATTGGGGAGCTGCCAGTGACAGCACAGTGCAGTAGCGTAATCGCGGGAGACATACGACGACGAATCTAGGCAAAAGGCAAGTCATTCCACACACTTAATATTATTATATTATTGCATCTGCGGTTTTCTTTAATACAACCACAGTCGCGGGAAAAAAGAAAAAAAAAGAAAGAAAGAAAGAAAAGGCGACAGCACTCAAACACAAATAAAAAAAAATAATCCTTCAGCGAAATAATAGAAACAAGCAGGCAAGGGGGGAAAGAAAGAAAAAAGAAAAAAAAAAAAAAGAGGATCCCTTACCCAATGAGTTGGCCCGCTGATCAGTAAAATCTACACGGGCGAATCAAAAGACTCACACTGTCATAGAATCGCGGCGACGAATTAAGGCTTTTGCTTACGCTCTCCACCTGCGCCCTCTTTTTACAATTTTTTTTACTGATTATTGGTCCTTTTTTTTTTACTTGCTGCCTGTTCGTTTTATGTATATATCATGCCTCTCCCCTACGACCAGACCTCTGTACTACCTCCTCATCTCCAATCTTCATCTCCATCTCCATCTCCAACAACAATATCCTTTACACGACGACAGTCTTTACCATCACGATCATCTTCGTCCTCCGATGGGTGGACAGAGACAGCAGCAGAATTCGCCGAAAATAGCAACCGTACCAACTACAGAAGCAGTAATTATAGTAATCGCAATCGCCAAGAGCGACGGGGCTCAAGGGTTTCGGAATTCTTCGCGGCGATAATGAGGTCACCCCTGCTCCTCCGATCGTCGCCGGCGCAAGGTACCGGTTCATACGGCGCGTTCACGGCGATGGAAACGCCGCTTGGTGAATCTCCGCCGGTACCAACAACAACAACAACAACAACAACAACAACTATTACTACAGAACAACACGAGAATACGAATGCACGACACGCAAGTATGAGTGAATCGGTACGACTTGGTAAATTAAGTCTGCGGAGGAAAGTGGTGCTTCGGAGGGTCGATCCGGTTACTTTGAAGAATTCTACGACGACGGGGTCGAAGGGGAATCGTCGGCGTGGAATTCGAATGGACGGAGAAGAAGGCGGAAGAGTAGTGTAGTGTTGTTATTGACGATGAGAGTGCGAGCTTGAAGGTGGACGAGAGCGATGAGGAGGAGATTAATCCTCATGAGAATTCTCCGTATGTTTTTCTACATTGCTGTCTGAAGAGAACTGGGAGAGAAGGTTGGGATTAGGATGGGATTGGAGGCTAATCACGCCGAATTGGTGAAGATACGCTCAAGTACGAGCTTCCGTTCGCCGACGGACGACACGTCGCTGTCGTCACAGTAAGCTCCCTCAACCCCACCAACTCCCTTCCCCCTCCCACACATCTTTTTCACTAACCTTCTCTTAGCACCCGCATGTGGGCCCTATCAATCCTCTTCTCCATAATGGGATCATCCACGAACCTCTTCTTCTCCCTCCGATATCCCTCCGTTAGCATAACACCCGTGATCGCGCTGCTACTCGCGCACGCCGCTCGTTTACTATGGGACGTGTATTTCCGGAGAATATTCCGCCCGGAGGAGGGAAGCTGCAGCGGTTGAGGCGGTGGCTGTCGCAGGGCGGTGGAATATGAAGGAGCACGCGTGCGTGTATATTAGCTCGAACGTTAGCTTCGGGTTTGCGTTCGCGACGGATGTACGTTTTTCTCTTAAAATCTACTACACCTCTCCCCCCCTTTCTTCCTTTCCCCAGATCTTCTTTCTTGTCTCCCTCCCTCCTCTCCTCTTCTTTCTTTTCTCTCTTCATCAGACCGTCGTTTGTCTTTTTTCAGAAAAAGTGATTGAGGTTCTAACACCTTCCCCCCTTCCAAGGTCATCGTAACGCAAACCCACTTCTACAACCAACCGCAGCCCATAACCTACCAGCTCCTCCTCACGCTCTCCACGCAAATCCTCGGGTACACCTTCGCCGGCCTAACCCGTCAGTGGCTCGTCTACCCCGCCGCGATGATATGGCCCGCGACCCTAAGTCCACAGCAATGTTCAGCACGCTCCACGACTCCGCGAAGCAGGAAGAAGTAGTGAAAGGATGGGAGAAGTGGGGACGTTGGAGGTTTTTCTGGTAGTGTTTTTGGGAGCGTTCGTGTGGTATTTTGTTCCGGGGTTTTTGATGCCGAGTCTTAGTTACTTTAATGTCGTTACGTGGTTTGGCCGAAGAGCGTTGTTGTTGCGAATCTTGTAAGCTCTCCCCTCTAAGCAAAACATCCCACTCCCCCTTCTCTTTTCACGGAGCCTCCTAATCTACGAAGGAGCTTTGGTTAACATCAAGCTTGTTGATTTTTGTAGTTCGGCGTATCCTCCGGCGTCGGCATGCTCCCCTAACTTCGACTGGGCACAAATCTCCTACATCGGTTCCCCGCTAATGACCCCCTTCTGGGCCGCCACCAACGTCGTCGCCGGCCTCATCATCGTAATGTGGCTCCTCGCCCCTTACCTCTACTACACAAACTCCTTCTCTCCTCCTACCTCCCCCTCTCTCCTCAAACGTCTACGACAACACCGGTAAAATCTACGACGTCTCTAAAATCCTCACAAAAAACCACCTCTTCGACGAAACCGCGTATAAAAAATACTCGAAGATTTTCTTACCGATAACGTATGTTTTGAGCTATGGATTGCAGTTGCGGCGTTGACGGCGTTACTGATGCATACGGTCGTGTGGCATGGTGGGGATATCGTACGGCAGGGGAAGAAGGCGTTTATGGGGAGGGGCGGGTGGAAGAGGGAGTAATACCAGGATGAGGAGTAGTAGCGTTACTAGCGTTACGGCGGATAGGCCGACGGCGGCGATTAAGAAGGGGTTGAGCGATGAGGAGTGGGCGACTATTGTCGGGGAGGAGGATGTGCACATGAGATTGATGAAGAAGTACGATGAGGCGCCGGCGAGCTGGTATTTGGGGGTATTTGTTGTTATGGGGGCGGTGGGGATTTTGTTGTGGAGTAGTACGTAACCATTTCCCCTCAATTTTTTTTTCCCCTAGTTCCTTCTCTTTTGCTTCATCTCTAGCAGTGGTAATTATTAAGGATAAGCGGTTGGCTAATATTCGAGTGCAAATCGTTATAGTTACCCGTCTACCTCCCCTGGTACGGCCTGTCCTCGCGCTCGCCCTCTGCGGCATCTTCTTCGTACCAATCGGCATCGTCATGGCCATCACGAACCAGCAGAGCAGTATCTTCCTAATCTGCCAGCTCATATGCGGCGAGATATTCCCCGGCCGCCCGTGCGAATATGGTCTTCGTTACGTACGGATACGTATGTCCCCACTTTTCCCCTCTTCTTTCTCCTCCCTTCCCCCTCTTCCCTTTCAAAGTAGGAAGCTAATATGGTGTTCCGTAGATCACCTCCACCCAAGGCCTAAAATTCGCGTCCGACCTAAAACTCGGCCACTACATGAAAATCCCCCCGCGCCCCTCTCACACTGCAACTAACCGCAACACTAATCGCCTCACAACTCAGATCGGCGTACTTAACTGGATGTTCTCCTCCATTCCGGGTATCTGTACCCGCAAGCGATGAACGGTTTACGTGTCCGATCGCGCGCGTACACTTCACGGATATACTCTGGGGCGGTCGTCGGTCCGCGGCGCTTCTCGGTCCTGGAGAACTTTAGACACTCGTGTATGCGTTCTTGATAGGTCTTATATCCCCTTTAATTCTCTGGCTCTACGCGAGGAAGACGAAGAAGGGTAGTATATCCCGAATGATAAACCTCCGTCCTCTTCGGATCGCTGTCGTGGATTCCGCCCGCCACCGGATTAAACTTCAGTTCGTGGGCGATCGTGTGCTGGACGTTTAATAGTTATATTAAGCGGAGGGGGAATAGTTGGTGGAGGAAGTATACTGACGCTGAGCGCGGCGTGGATAGTGGGCTTGCGGTGGGGCTTTGTGTTGTGTTTTTCGGGGTTGTGTATCCGGGGTGGGGGGGTTGAGGGGTTTAAGTGGTGGGGGACGGAGGTTTATAAGCAGGGTTGCGATTGGCAGGCGTGTGCGTTGAAGCAGGTTGGGGAGGGAGGGAGGTTTGGGCCGGGGACGTGGTAGGGGTTGGGTTTTGACGATGTTATGAAGTTTTTTTTTTTTGCGATGTTTTGCATACGTTTTTTTTTTTTTTTTTTTTTTTTTTGGTTTTGAGCTTTTTGTTTGGGTTGGGATATACATAAAAAAAAATATACATCGGCGGTATTTCTTTTTTTGTCATTTTCTTTCAACGATGAAATTCACGACCAAAATATATATACACTATACTTCATGAGCGAATCTTTTTTTTTTTTTTTTGCTTTGCTTATTGGGACTTTTACTAGAATAATATATAGATATATACTAAAGAGAAAAGAAATAAACATCCAACGTTTGTTTTATACGCTAAAAATCCCCGTCGTATACCGAATCATCCACAAAAGGGTAGAATGTAACGATTGTTAGGTATACTGTTCTTCCCTCGCCCAGAGTATCGTACTCGCAGAATCCATCCAAGTTACCATAAATTTCCCGTGCTGTTGAAAGTATCCTAATCTTCCTCCTCTAATCTGTTAAAGTACGAGTATCACCCTCTTTGATGAATACCTCCGATTACGAAATATCCCGTCTCGCAATGATCCATGCGAAAAATAACTATATGCTTTTTTTTGTGCTTTTTGAGAGAGTATGCTGCTGGATCTTCCGCCTCTGATTTCGTTGAGAAACACGATCAATGTTCGTATAAGTTTCGACGAAGAATCTGGGCGAAAATCTTTTTACGCTTTTTTTTTTTTTTTTTTTTGAGAAGCATGCTGTTAGATTCGCTCCTCTGGTCCTGTTTAAGTAAATCCAGGTCGTATAAGATTCGACAAGGAATCTCAGCGAAATTAGATTTTTTTTTTATTTTCTTTTTTTATTGAAGGAGTGATTTAGCAAGGAGCAATGCGTTAATAACTTTTTTTTTGTTTCTTCCTCGTTGGACAGTATAGTGTAGCACCCCCGTACTGAATAGAATGTAATATGAACTAGGCGGACTCTTAGCCGAAAAATATCGACGTCCCCCATGATCCAAATAATATTCGGGCTTACTGGAGAGAGAGAGAGAGAGAGAGAGAGAGAGAGAGAGAGAGAGAGAGAGAGAGAGAGAGAGAGAGAGAGGAAGTATACTGCTGGATCTTCCGCCTCTGGTTTCGTTGAGAACACGATCCGTGTTTGTATAGATCTCGACCGGAATCCCGGCGAAAATTAGATTTATGAAGGGAGTGATTTAGTACCAGGAGCAATGCGCTATGATCCTTTTCCCCCGAGCTAGACAGTGTCGCATCCGTATTTGATATGAATTGAGCAGTTGAGTTCGAGACGGATAGTGGTGGCCCTTGGACGATATCATTCTCGGTTTTAATCCTGGGTTTCCTTTCTTTTTTCTTTTGGTGTATATAATTTGTGCTGAGTCCTACTTCGTAAAGTCCCAGAAATCCTGTTTTATTCGAAGGAGTGATTTAGCAAGGAGCATTGCATTATGATCCTTTTCCCCGAGCTAGACAGTATCAGTCGCACCCGTATTTGATATGAATCGAGCAGTTGAGTTTCGAGACGGATAGTGGTGGCCCTTTGGACGATATCATTCTCGTTTTGAATCTTTTTTTGTTGTTTTTCTTTTAGTGTTTACAACCCGTTGTCCGAGCGCCTCATACGAAGAAGGGGGATCTGATGCGCTTTTATCATATAGTTTGGTTGAATTTTTCCCTTCGTTTGCATATGGCGTTTCAAGGTGGAGTAACTTGCTATAAAATGTTCGACGTACTCGCAAAGGATTATAGCCTCGGCAATTAGCGTCCTCAGTTTTGTAGTTGTGTTCTTTTCGGTGTTGATAATTTATGCCCGCATGTATGATAAATCTAGACGAAGGAAACGGGAACTGGTACGTTTTTTTTTATACCAGATTCTCAATTCTTTTGTTCTTTTTAGTATGGAGGTTTTGGGTAGCATAGATTGTAAAATTGAGCGGCCGAGTTTGAGGTGGGAGATGGTTTCTTTAAACATTATCGTCGTCGGTTTTCGGTTCTTCCACTTTTGGTGTTTATAATTTGCGCTTCGGCTTCGTAACGGGTCTATAAACAAAGGAGAAGATTCCAGTACGTTTTTTATGTTAACGTTCTTTCATCATTCATTTTCTGCGTGGTGTCTTTGGGTGGAACAGACAGGTATGAACCAGGCAGCCGAGCTCCAGGGGGATAGTGTCACTTAGACATATCGTCGTTAGTCTCCTGTTTTTTTTTTTTTTTTTTTCATAACTTCTGGTGTCATAATCCACGCGTCGGGTTCATAATGCGTCTATAGAAGGAAGAGTAGGATCTAGTACGATTTTTTATGTTAATGTTCTTTCATCCTTCCTTTCGTCTTTTTTTTAAATATATGGGCGTGGTGTCTTTGGGAGGAATATGCTATATAAATTGGGCGGCCGAGTTCCAGGGAGAATAGCCCGCTTGGTATTATCCTCGTCGGTTTTTGGTTCTTCCCCTTCTGATGTTATAGTGCGTCGGCTTTATAATCTGTCTACAGACGAATGAGCAGAATTAATACGAAATCTTATCTTGATTTTCTTTCACCATTCTTTTCTTTTTTAAAAAAAAAATATGAACTTGGCGGTTTGGTCGAATGGAGTCGATATGGGCTAGCCGGCCGGTCGCGCGAGCTCGAGGTAGGAATAGTGACCCTTGTACATACATTATAGTCGGTTTTCACGTTCCTCTTTTTGGTGTTGGGTGTATAATTTACGTCTCAAGGTGCGTTATAAATCGGTGGACGAAAGAACAGGATCTAGTGCATTTTTATGTTGAAATGCTTTCTTTCATTCTTTCCATTTTTTTTGATATGACGTCCTTGGGTAGATGAATTGGGCGGCGTAGTTTGAGGTGGGATAGTGCCCTTGGACATTATCGTCCTCAGTTTCGTCCGCGAGTTTTTCCTCTTTTTGATGTTTATAATTTACACCCGAGTTCATTATGACTCTGTGGACAACAGGGGGGATGTGGTAAGTTTTTATGTTGCAATACTTCACTCTTTCTTTCCTTTTTCTCCCTTAATATATGTATTCCTGTTGCAAGAGAATTTCGTATGATTTAGCGGCCTACTTGAAGGGGATAGCGTCCTCGAATAATATCGCCATCTGTTTCTTCGCGGGTTTTTTCTCTTTTACTTAAGCGTTGAGTTATCCAGATCCAATAAATTCAATATGAACTTCGTCGATGTGTTTTTGAGGGAGGACCTGGGAGTTATTCGGGTTTATAGTCTGTATCGACATAACTCAATTTCTTCATCACTCTTACTGCTGAATTATAACTTGCCCCGAGTTCATAGAAACAGCCTGTAGATGAAAGAAAGGAGAATCTAGTATATGTTTCTTATCATAAGCGCTCGTTTGTGATGAATGTAATATTTCAGGGCTGGAATCACCATTCTCTTTCTTCTTTCCGGTAGAGCATTCGTGTTATTTAGACTGGATATGAAACGGAACAGAGATTTAAAAGAAGAATTTGTGCGATTGAATCGGACGTTATGCCCAAGACCCTCGTGTTCTTCATCTACTCAAGAAATATCCTTAATATCATTGGAGTCGATACGACTCTCGGCCAACGTGGCTTCGAATGTAAGTTCGTTTGTACGACTAAATTAGACTTGATGTTCTTACTTGCCGTTCTTGACTTTTGCGTTGAGTGTGGCATTGATCGAGTATGTAATTTTTGCCCAGGCAGCTTAAAAATTTTTAAAGATTGTTTTCCGTTCATACTGCGTATGCCTTTTTGAACTTTTCGTCGCCGTTTCTTTTTTTTCTCTAGCGGGCTTATAAATTGCGTAGTGGTCCGCTAGTAAAGTATGCAGACGAAAGATAGGGAGACGTAGCACATTATGCCATTTTCTATAGTGAGACAATGCTGAGATTTGAGTGCGGAACGTGCTTTTGAATTTAGCTAAGTAGATAGTTGCGGGTCTTTGATTTCTTCGTACTACAAACTATCTTCACCAACTCTTTCGGGATTTCGGACAATTTTTGCTTCTAAATTTATGATTAGCAGGAGTGGGAGTCTACACTACAAGCGGGAGAAGAGAAGTGCAGCTATGTCTCAATGCAATGCCAATATCGTTTTTATGACGGGTCGGACATTTATGTTCTAGTTATCTTTTCCTTTCTGTTAAGTACGGCATCCATCATTTTGAATATTGGTGGATACGATCTAGATTTTGCCTTGAGGGGAGGAGAGGGTGGGTGCTATAGAAAGAGAAGCGCAGAGTCTCGTACTATCTCATGTGAGGACCCTTTTTTCTTCCCTGAATTATCTGCTCCTTGCTCGTGCCTATTTCTATTTACACGTCATTTAACTTCGCATTTATCACGAAGCATCTACGCTTGCTCTTTGGTCCTCTTTATCCGCCACTTTTGAAGACATCGCGTTGGGATTAATTATTCAGTAAGATGGACTATTCACCGTCTTTCGCCGATGGCATTCGTTTCTTATATCCGGAAAATCCAACGCGTTTAATCGGAGTTGGTAGGTTGTGATAACTGACTTTTCCACGCGCGGAATCGTTTTTGTTGGCATCCGCCCAATATATCACTTCCATATTTGGGTAAACGGTAGTAGATTGTTATCGGCTGTGTAATACAACAATGATCTGAGGATTGATGGAGATTAATACAGTACCAGACGCTCGGGTGGCGGTGTGCGAGTTCGGTCACAGTGTGATGTGTACGGCGTGGAAACATGGAGTAGTTATCTAGACAAAGCAAATGCCACATTTCGTCGAATACCGTGTTTTTCTCAAGTGGACCTTGGACAGTGACTTTAACACACTACTTATGGGAAGAAAGCGATCGACCCTTAGAGCAGTTGAAACTAGAAGAGAGTTGAAGTAGAAACACCATACTGGCTTTTTATCTTTCGATATCTTCATGAAGTTCCTCCAGCATGATCTAAATTCCCCTTATTCGCTTCTGTACAAGTCGTCAGAATCGCTCAATCGTGAAGCTCTACGATATATGGCGACATCGTCCGCCCAGTTGAATATTTTCAGCTGGATTAGATTGTAAGAGGCTGGACGGACATTTCTAACCTATCATGAGATTTCATTTTCTACGTCATGTTTTATTATGGGATTTCGTAACATAATTGTCGGCTTGGTGCTCATGACTTTATTGCAGACTTATTTTTTTAGTGCTCGAGCGCGGTTGCACTTTTTAATATTGTCGAGTTCGTATTTAAAATCTTACACAATTTGTATATATTTTTGAGACGATTTCCAAGATCTTCACTCGTAATGATTCTGTATGGTAGGCGATCGAGTTTATGTGCTCTTCAGTGGTTCTCTTTTCTAGCTCGGGTCATAACGGGAATTATTCGTCGCTTTTCCCAACCGAGTGCTATATTCTCCTTTCTTGAAAATTGAAGGAAGCACGATGTGGCTCCTATCACGTGGGGGAACATTTCTATTTAGATTCAATTTATGGAGAGTGGTGACGTCGTGCTTTAGAACTTCTTCTGTACGGATGGGGCTGTCACCGCAGGCACATATTTCTTATAACGCGGCATAATCAAGCGCACTGGAAAACGAAAAGTCCTTCCTAATAAAGTTCTAGTGTTAGTGGACGAGCTATGCGGAAGGAGTTCCAATAGCTACGTAGAATATCACAAGCGGCTTAGGATAGGAATCAATGCCGTCTAATTTTTTACGCTCTGGCGTAATCATTGCGCTGCCGTATTTATTGTAAATGCGTATAAGCTGTATATCCTCTTATCAGCCAGCGGGGTTGTCGTTTGATAACCATTTCGGTCAATGTTCGAAGTATGAGCAATACGCCGGAAAAATAGAAGACGTTCATCTACGTATGCACTAAACATCGTTATCTACGATTTCCAGAGATTACCGATGACGAAAAATACGTATTGTGGACACAGAACTTGAGATGTCCTGAGGTCCAAGTTTATAGGATACAATACCCGAAAAGGCTTTTTTTTTGTTATCGCAGAAGTGGTTATCGCAGAAGCGTCTACTTCGTCTAATTTATTGGAATTTCGAAGGGTTCAATTTGGAGAGTCGTGGCTATGAAAGACCGTATCGTCCTCTACAGATTAGGATGCATGATGCTTATAAGTCCATGTTCGCGATATGTTCGCTAGGCTTTTAGAGCTTTCAAACGGATTGGTTGAGTACATTGTGACTAAGTCTTCGATGGCGTAAGGATTTCCTGTACGTTAGTTTTCCGTGCTCATGTTCTTAAGAGAAAAAAGAAAATAAGAATATGAGAAACGTAGACCTGCAATACCGTATATGTTGTTACGTACCATCGTTTGAGACATCGTTCGTTATCCGGAGAGAGGGTTAAGTCGTGCTAGTTTGAATACGCACCGGCCGTAGCAGTTTTGGGTTGGAGATTTTCTCTCTCGTAGAGCACTTCTTGCTAAACGATTGACGAGGAATTCGACTACGTTATTTGAGTGCGTAGAGGCATAGACCGATGAAGATTATGGTTAGAATTTCATCTGTTAACACAGCTTCGTTGTAGGGTCACATACTTTTTATCGACCCTCTCAAGCTAACGGTCCACCTTCGTCACAATCATCCGCAGCGCGCCGTCTAGATCAATCCCTCGAAATCGAGAACGAAAACAAAAAACGATCGCGGAATAGTAGTAAACTCGAACGAAGAAGCTCCCCATCCTCCTCATAATAATACTACCGTTGGGATGAAATTCGACCGGCAGTTCAAAGTATTCAAATACCGCCCATGTAGTCACACTGAACTTTGTATACGGGACTATAGAAGACTGGTGTCCTCGCTTTAAGTTATTATAGGATACTCGTAGACGTCTGTACTTTGGCTGTCTTTTTGTATCCCAACGGTCGATCGAACTGTAGAGTTGTGGTGTGGTTAACATAGCGCCTGCGTCTTCGTTGGCTATATGGACGTAGACTGTCGATGAAGGTGGAACTTCAGTTGGGTAAACGTGATTGCGTCTTAAGGCCCGGAGGTTTATATTACGCAGAGGTTTTGCATAATCAAAGTATGAGAATATGGTAACGGGGAATGCAAAAACAATATGTACATGGCCGATTCGTACAATAGTCTATCGTGGGAATACCTCCTGAAGATGGTGATTGTAGAAAATTTGTCGTATCCTTTCACAGCTTTGCCAAAAAATACTGTGCGCTACGTTTTTATCAGTAAATTTTCTCCCTGCCGCGGACGTTATGGTAGCTTAGACGTCAGCATAAGCACTGAACAAGGTTATACGGCATATCGAGCACGAATATCGCACTGCTTTTTGTGCTTTACGGATCTCGCTTCTTTGGAGAGCAGATAGATTTTATGTCTGAAGGCGCCTGATAGGTCGTTTTTTCTGCAAATCTCATGCGAGTTATGTCAAAATATTATAGATTACGTGGATGTGGTACGCATGCCTTACCCTAGCGTCAACGGCATTATCTTATGAAAGACCCTCCTTATCTAGTTCTATGATCGTAGATGTAAACGTTGAACTTGATATGGAAACGGTTTTGCTGAAACGTTCAGGCTGCGCTTATGCGTGATCTTGACTGATCGTGACGACGTGTGTGTTATCGCCTATATCAAGATATCCGCAGTCGAATACACTAACGGCCTTCGTAAATGCTTTCTACAGGACCTTAGAGAAACGATCAAGTTAATTGGGTTGATAGAGTTATTACTTGATAGTATGAAATCGTTCTCATTAGGTTATGGTTGGTCCGGTTGTTTTTAAGTGCACGATAGATATATTATATATATACAGGAGGAAAAGGATTTTGCGAGGAAAAAAAAATTCGCATAAGTTAGAATGAAAGATAAACGCGGCTGTGCCTTTTAATGCTCCTTGTAAAGACTTCTTGATATAAACGGAATGCCCTTAGGAGGGCAATGGAGGCTCATACGTCAGCGGCTGGTTAGTGTAAGCCGAGAAGCCCGTTGCAGTAAACAGACCTTCACGGAAGCCAGAAGAACCAAAGCCCTCCTTCCGCAAAACCGCAGTCGAACAAAGAAACACTTTATTCAAAATTCTTCACGTATTTCTGGACCTCTCTAATCTGGGCCCTCGACGGCACATTCTGATCAATCGGCTCCTGATCCGGTAACCGCTCCAGCGTAAACTTAACGAAGGTCAAGCGAGGGCGTTCCTATCATTTTGGTAACGCGCCACCCGATACAGACCGTCGTATCGTAAGCCGGTAGTGGGAGCCCATGTGGAGTTGAGCTTACCAGAGCGGAGGACGCGGACGGGTTTACCAGTCTCTATGGAGCGTTTGAGGTACTGATTGGAGCGGACGTCAATGCTTTGGTTTTCTTGCTGCTGTGCGGTGACTTTTCCGTCTTTGGTTGTCGTTCCTCCGGCGCCAGAGTAGAGGATGCGGTCACCTTGGTCCTAAAAAAAAAGGGGGTAATGTGAGTATATGATTTCTTTACATCTTGTCAAACGAAGTGAATGGGCTCAAGCTTACCGTATTGTTATCTTTGTAGCCACCGGAAACGACGATCGAATAGGCCCCGTGCTCAAGGTTACCCGCGATACCGCCTTGAGACGACCCATGCGCTCCATCTCTGAGAGCACAGATCTGGAACGGCCACCAGTCGCCAACCTTGAGTCCGTTATTGCCGAAAACTTTGAAGTCCCTCTTAAACTGCGTATTGCCCTTGTCCAAGCAGTAAGAGTTCCCTCCCCTCGTTTTTGGTTTGATTAAGATCCCACGCATTGGTCCGGAGTTGTACTTCGTCTCCGTATTAACGATAGCTTCACCCGGTGCATCATCAGCTCCTTCATCCTCCGTGCTCGAGTCCATCGCGTCCCGATACTTCAGATCCGTCGACCGCAGATCACCTAGCTCGAACAGGCTATACTTCAACGCATCCAAATCTTCCATAACCTTGTCGGAGAAGACGCCCTTAGTAGCCTCCATCTTATCCAAAAATTGCTCCAATTTCACGTCCTCCAGCATATCAGCCTTGCCGACGAAGTTCGTCCGCTTGACGTCAAGAATAGCTACGGGGATTTTTAGATCCAGCTGGTTTTTAGCGTACAAGTCAAGGTAATTCTGTGGGTTTTTCTTGTGGTTTTGCTTTGCCCACTTGCACAGCCTTTTAAATTTTGTGAGGCGGCGTTTGGCGTCTTCGCGCGTCTGACCCTCTTTGTTGGATTGTTCTTCTGCGTTGGGCTTTGACGCCGCTGGTGCTTTGTTCTCCATAGCCTTGACTGTGGGCGGGGTTGCACCAGCTGATGACGCTCTGGAGCTAGTTTTTGTGACGTTACCCTGAGCTGACTTTGCAGCATCACTTTTCACAGGTGCCGGCCGCCTCAAAGGAGATACCGTCCGCCTTCTCACATCGGAACCATCCGCTTCCGGTCTCGGCGCCGCATTCGCGGATTCCTTCGTATTGGACCACACCCCATTCCTCGGAAACGACGTTCTTGCAGCTGTGTCGGGAGTTACAGAAGACCGTCTATCCCCGGAATTCGTAGTAAAAGACGTCCTACGAGGCTTCGGTGCGATAAGACCTAACGGCGGATCATTGCTCTTCTCATGCTTGACTCTTGCCAACGCGCTTCCACTATCCGACTTCGTCCTCTTCATCGCAGCCGACGGCGGCGGTTTTTGTATCGGCGGAGACGAACTCTTAGTGTCTGAGACGCGTACGGCTCTCCACTTCTGCGATGGGTGAATAACCTGCGCTGCTGACGCCGGCAGCGCATTCCAAGAAATTGGTCGTGGCGCTTGCGCGGATGCCTCAGCTTGTATTAGCTGGTCTCTATTCTTGGAAGCTGCTTCATCCTCGTGACTTCTAGAAGGGGCGCGGGAACGAGATTTCAGCGGTGCGGCTTTGCCCGGCGCATCGTCATCGTCGATGGTAACGACTTCTTCGTGAACCAGAGTAAACGGATTCGTTGGCATCGGCGTCGACCTAGAATTTACTCCGCCTTGGTTGCCTTCTTCGCGTTTAATTTGTGGATCAGAATTCTGCTCTACAGTTTCCTTACGCGAATTTCGGCGAATATCGTCTTCTATAATTTTCCCTTCTTCCTGTGAATAGATTGTTCGCATGGTGGCCGCTACCGAGACGGATGGCGGAGACCTAGCAGTAGCTATAGCGTCCATCTCCATCCTTAGTAAGGCTTCGGCTTGGTCTTCCCCATCGGCATCTGCACCATCGTCTTCTAGAATTTCTCCTTCTTCTTGAGAAAATATAGTTGGCATGACATCTACCGGCGGTGCGGGCGTGATGTGATCCACATTGTCGTGTTCTGGAGCCGCCGTTGCTTGATTTGCCATTTCACCCTCTTGCGAAAATAATGGGTAGTGAGGCTTAGGCGTCGCGATTAAGTCATCGTCGTCGTTGTCGTCGAGGTCCATATTTGCAATTTGCTCTTGTGACGATCGCATCTCCACTTCATGCTCGGGTTCATGTTGAAGCGTGGGGCTTAAGAGAGCACTCACATCTGCGACAACATTCCGAGGGGGCAATGAAATATTTTGCCCATTCATTGGTTTTTTCTTAGCTATGTCGCTTGTTTTTGCGTCGTGAACCTCTTCTTCGTCGTCGCTAGGATCTTCGAGTCTGTCAGTCTGATTATGTCTAAACCCATAATGAATATAAGGTACGATCCTAACTTACCGAATAACCGAACCCTTTTATGAGGATTGGCTTGTCGAGGAGGATCGTTATCGTCGTCGTCGCCAAACAAGTTTACCTTTCTCCGCGTTATTGGCGGCGAGTGAGTTCTCTTTCGCTGCGATACGGAAGCCATCTTCGATGCAAAAACGAAACAAATAAATAGTGATGTACTTTTTAAATACCGGAAGACAATAGAAGCATCCAGATACGGGGCAAAAAATTACGAAAAAGATTACAGAAACTTGGATAGAACGCAATATGCATGAAAAAGCCGAGGCTTCGAGAAGTAAAGTAAGAATATATAACAGACGCTCGCAAATCAGACAACTCTTATATGTAAACAACCTAGTGCGAAACAAAGCTGGAGGAAATATCACTTAATGGCAAAGAGCTTTGAATGGAAACACAAGCAATCACATGAGAATGCTGTAACTATTGGATAGAAAGACAGAACAAGAATGTATCCGTATAATGTTAAACATGAACAGCAAGCTTACAAGATTGAAACCCCATGAGAGATGTTACGCAGTCCTATATAATCAGATATTCTTAATGCCAATAATCAAGTATCGCAAATGATAAATGATTATCTGTGCTTTCGGCTTTGTCTTCAAGTGATGGAGTGAGACAAAAAAAAAACTTTTTTCTTGCAAATTGCGGCACGACGTCGCGCCACCCGAGCGAGTTCGGAAGTGAAATTCCAATTCGGGCTGATAAGCGAGATTACGCAAACTCCAGCTTTTCCGCGCGCTGGTGGCACCCTAACAACCCGCTTTTTGAGCTTTTCTAACTTAGTCAGCAAGGTAATAAAATAAAACAAAATTGTATGGAATTAGATCTTATATAACTTAAAAGCTATCCAGTCATTTTAATTATTTAAATGAAATATTTGGACGTAAATATTAAAAATATACTTTTATACGTTTTGGAAACTTATAGAATAAATTTTTTTCTTATAATTATATATAATAAATAAATCTTTTTTCAAGTCTTTCAAGTTTTTTTATTTAAAAAATAAATACAATTGATATTATTTCAAATTTATAACTTTAAACTTACCAATTTCAAATTTTAATATCTTGATATTATAAGTATTATTTTAAATTTAAAATATAATAAAGTTTAATAATAATATATACGTTAAGCCTTGTTGAGCTGTATACAACAGATACTTAGGTTGCGTTGTAGTTGATAAAGTGGGCCTTTCAGTTAAAAAAAATTCCTCATGAAACAGGAGATCAGGCCCCTATTTATACCAAGCTAGAGCAGGGTTGTGACTCTTCTGAGACCCCAAATCTGTGCTTTGCGTGCAAACGATTGGAAATCACAAAAGGACCTTCCCATTTTCAGTTAGATCTAAACTGGCTTGGCAAATATTAATCTCTTTCGCTTAATGATTGGTTGAGATTGCTTCTATCTCGGCCAAATGATTTTCCGGCCCGAACGGCCTACTCCAATCAAACGCAAAGAAATTCCCCATCACCTCGGGATTCACAAAATCGATGATCGCTAGCAAATATCTCTTGTAGACCCGATCGCCAGATTTCATAGGGGCTACTTTATCCTTCCCCGAAAATTTTTAAAGGGTTTCCTGAGTTCGGGAGTGCTAAATTATGGCCGCTCCTTATTAAAGACACCAATGGAACATCCTATCCCCGAACCAATGTCAAGATCACAACTTCTCCGGATTCTGACCTATAGGGGGGAAAAAGCAGAAGAAAAGTCACGGAAGCTATACCAAAAACCTGTATCTATATACCCTAGCCTAATTATCTATTATTATATAGAATAGGTGGTGACTGTAGCTTATGAGCAAACCAGGACTGGTCTGAGTATTGCCAGGTTGTTTTATTACCCAGAACCTCCGTGCTAGAAACCGGCTCAAGTCCAAGGGAATAATTGAATAGCGTCACTCAATTCATATTTAAGTAGTTACTCCAAAAGGAGTGCCTGGATATAATACCATTGGACTCCACAGCACAGAATCCAGAATCCACCGGTCGGCGTTCTGTTGTCGCCTAGGTAGAAATGCGAAGTTTTGCAGCGTGGATCGTTATCTTCGCGGCGATCACGCCGCAAAAGTGCGACGATGTGCACGAAAAAAAAAAAAAAAAAAAAAAAAAAAAAAAAACGTCGGAAGCGAAAAGATGCCCCACGACCGTTTTATTACATCGCGAGCTACACAATCAGAACCGCGGTAGCGAAAAAAGAATATTTTAAATCGACTATACATACACGTCTTTCGCCTAATTATAGGGTTATATTGGATTTGCAAATATTCAGTAGATCCGTCTTCCTCTGATCAACGGCGAATTCAGGAACCTGAAAATCTCGGGATGATTATTTATAGGCTTGATATTCTGTATTAGAAACATGACGGAACTCGCTTATAAAATGTGTTTCCTCCGACCACGAAAATGTTTCCATTCCTATCCTTCAATCAATCTTCACTAAAATTTCAATGCAAAATTCATGTCTATAAGCACCAAACATCAACTATTTCTTGAAGGCCGTCCACAAACGACTTTCAATCCTCTTACCTTTCTCTTTATCTTAGATTCACTCTCGTTGAGTGCTTATATATCTGCCATGTGGTACGGATACCAGATTATAGTAAGCCTTCATCCATCTACTCTTACATCAATCAAGCTTGCCTAAACGCTACCCGTGGAACTTCCCTTGGGAAAACATTAGGCTAATGATTATAGATCTCACTCCGGGTCTTCACAATACTCAGCCTCTTCTTGGTGTCCGTTCGTGTTTACGTTAGATTGACAACGAATACTCGACTATGGAGAGAGCTACTGATCGCCTTCGCTGGACGGCCCAAAGGGTTGGCGCAGCAGCAATGTTCGCGGTCGGGTTTATCAGCGCCTTACTCGCCTGCCTCTAAATCGGCATCGCGAGAAAGCAAATGACGCCCGGTCACATTCCTTCTTCTGGAGAGAATTTTATAACAATGTTCGCGCAACTATTCCAGCCACCGACGGCAATCATCGTGGTGTGCACTCCGCAACTCCGCGTTCTGGGAAGGTTAAAGCTTGCTAAGCGGGTTGTGAATACGTTTATCAAGGCAGGACCTAAAGTTAACACGGATACGGAGGCAACTGCATTCGAGGTGACGAGCGGAGGGAGCTGAAAAGTTTGTCCATAGATTTTGAGAAGGATTCTGGGCTGGTTTCCCCGCCGATGTCGTGCTAGCTGGTCTCATAATTCTCGGATTGATTTTTATACCATAAATTTCGCCACATAATTCCTCCCAGAGCGATTGTGAACCGTTAAGCGCCATACCCTAGCAGCGATAATACCTAATTCATTAAAGTTCTCCTTGGGAGACTCCTATATAAATGAATTTCTAATAGAAATAGAAAAAAAGATATCTGTATCATACATTCGCGATAGGCTCGATCTGTTCATACTCAAACTTATGTAAAGTTGATTTGAATACCTTACGCCGAAAAACCCCGGGAATTCGAAACTTAGAAAGTGAACATAAAATATGTGGACAAAGAATACCTACATGCTATTTTGGTTCTATATTCCTAATATTGCGATAGAATTATTTAATTTTCACAATTCATTCATAAGCTAATGTATACATATGACCCAAAGGGATCATTTACTTACTATAAAGGTGAAAATTTCTCCATAAGTGCCATGGAAATGGGGAGCGGGTTTCTCAACAGATAGCCCATTCCATAATTCTCTCACTAGGGAAAGAAAGAAAAGCATAATCTATCATATATCTTTATTTAACTTATGTTAAGCGGACCCTTCATACTTTCAAACGCGTTCAACAACATAGCCCCTCCGTATGCCATCTTATTTCTTGGTTCCTCTTTTCGGCACTTTAAATCTGCCAGGGATCACGATAGAAGTCTTATGTGATAGTACTAACGGATGGGTCTTAGACAAAACATATAATGGTAGTTAGTCTCATAAAAAGCTATAGAATTCTCTAATTCACAACTTCTATCTCAAACATTCACTTTGTCTTCTAATTTCTGCTTTCCTTAGGTGTCAAAGTAAGTATAACTCCTATCAACACGATCCAGGTCGAAACATGAACTTAATGTGGTCACAGATGAGGGATGTGTTTCAGAGCTTATGACCCTTTGTGGTTCATATTTGATCCTGAAGCCAAGAAATTCAGTTCGTCAATATCGGGCTTTAACTGCGGAGTGGATGGACGACGTCCACGCCGGCGTGCTCAACGCATCGTTCATCACGGGCTCGCTTCGATCACTCGAAGTTTTGAGGGGCTCTCCGAGGCGAAACTGTCGCTTAACCCCACATTGATTCACCGATGCCAAATGTAGGGGAGAACATGAATCAAGTTAAGGGAGCTTCTATGCCTTCTTGGGCAGCACCGGGTCGATACGCCAATCTATTTTTTTTTTTTTTTTTTTTTAAAAAAAAAAAAGAAAAGAAAAGATGGAAATACGTTATATTGCTATGTATATCTAGAAGGTCCTTGACTAAGAGCAATAGCTGTAAGAATAGACATTTCCAAAGTTCCATATCGGCCGCAGAATTAGTCTAAGCATCATGCGCGTGACCCCGAGCACGGGCTTTTTTACCCTGACAACAAGGCGCGGAGCTACGATTATCTCAGTAGTCACTGGCAGGAAGGAAAGTGCTGAATATTACCACGACTTTACAAAGGGTTTGCCTTCAATTAGCTTTTGGGGAAAGTGTCGGTCATAGTTAGCTTTTGCCCTATACTCGCCGCGACGTCCTCATTGGCCCTTCTATTATTCCCGCGAGCCCCTTGAGCGCTTAAGGCATCTTTGTGACGCTAGCTTTTACCTTTCGAAACAGAGACGGCTTGAATGTTAATGCAAATTTACGCTAGAAAGCAGAGGATCAGCCTCAGCGTCTTTATACTAGCCCATCGACTTCACCCGATCACTTCAAAATGCGGTTCACCGCCCGAAGTCGGCCATCGCATTATGCGATTCCAAAGGCGCTCCGCCCGACCGCTTCCGCTCCGCCCGACAATTTCTTAAGATCTTTGAAAAAGGTGCTCGTGCTCCACATTGCGTGGGTCTGCTTTTTTCGCATAATAAGCGTTCCGCTCCGCCTATTGTTCTAGTAGACCGCATAAAGCCGGCGGTGTTCAAATGTTGGATGGCGCGGGTGCATATTTGCCTCAATAAACCCTCAATACCCGCCGCCCCATGATCGGATACGCACCGACACTTCATGCGTATTTTGGCAATATCAATCGTTGAGCATTGCTCCGCCCGACCTTTCTTTTGGATAGAGCAAGGGGGGTGGCGCATTCTGCGCACAGTCAAGACCGCTAGATCTTACTGACAGTCGCGTTCGATAGCAAGCGTCAGCAGGTTAGCTACCGTCTACTGCAAGCAAGCGCTATGATATGTCCATATCAATATTCTTAACATGGAAAGAACATATAAGGGAGGACTTCCACCTTAGATTCCCAAATTCCCAAAAGTCATCATCGAAAGATACTAAACCTAGAAAGAACCTAGACCACTCCACTCTAATCTATTGCAGAAACTGCGCTTTAAAATATTCCTCTTATCGTCTTTTTAAATTTTTATTAGCCCGCTTTACTTCTATTCTGCTTTTCGTTAAAGTTTCGTCTACATATCATCTACCCTTCCTCTAGCGTGGCCTTGGGAAGCCAGAAAAATGTTAGTAGGATCTTTACTACAGGCGTCCTTCCTGACCATTGTCGGTCTTCAGTTTGCAAAAGCCGGAAAGGATATTTCATTGAAGCATCTAGCTCTCCGGGTGGAGCTACTCAATCCCCATTACGAGTAAGTGGAACTTGGAAAGATAGGATGAAGAAATCAACTCTATTACCCTTTACCAGCCTCCCAGACTAACCTGGAGATAATAAAAGCCCTTATAATCTTCACCACGGCTTCGTAACCTATACACCGGAAGTACACATGGGTCAATCCAAGCGCGACAACAGGCACCTCAAGTTGCGGCTAAGGAGATTGGTGGTGGTGTGCCGCCTGACGGAAATTACTTCATCGAAGAGAACGGGAAACTGCGCTATCAGAAACCGAAAAGGACGCGGCCAGATGGCTACATTTGTGGAGAGGTCTACGGAGTTGCCGCGACTCCGGTGGCAGTAGGGCCTTTGATGTTACTGGCCGAGACGATACCGCCTGAAAACCGTGGACCGACCATAGTCGAGTGGGCTGAAAGCGGTGACAAGCAGTACTTGGAAGTAAAAGGCGCGAGACTGCCGGAGAGCGCAGGCGACCAGGCTTACGGCTGGATGTTTTGTAGGAGTACGTTGACGCTGACGGAGACGGAGGAGGAGGGCAAGAACGGGAGGAGAATAAGGTTAGCGGATCTTTGGTGGGGGACTCCGGGCATCCCACAAAGTATACCGGTCCTTCAATGGGGCCGCAAGCCCATAACGCGGCCGCCACTTGCTACGGTTTACGCCTCGAACGGTATCCAACGTTGACCAAAAACTGATAAAAGTCTAGCTAACAGTCATTTGGCTCTATTTCCCCCTTCCTCAACACTTAGCACTGCTCTTATTATTGCCATTTTGCAGTTGTTTCATTGCCGTCCTTGCGGCGAGAGGGTTTCAAGTAGCAAATCCTTCGAAGGTTCGGGAAATGTTTGTTATTTTCTTTTAAGCTAAATGTTCTGCATTTGTACCTTTTCGTCTCCTAAACACTCTTTTAACTTCTCTCTTCCGAAAGATTTTTTTTTCTCATTTTTCCTATCCTTTTTGTCACTCGTTTTTTTTTTTCTTTTTTTTTCCTTTCTCTCCTCTTCCTTTCTCTTCTCTACTGTTCTCTACCGTTCTCTACTGTTCTTTTTGCAATGTTATATAGTAAGTATCCTGATTCGTTCTTATTGTTCTTATACCACCGTTTTTGGTGAATTCGAACCATGTTCTTTCGTTTACGCTTGGGGTGTTAAGCCTACGCGTGGAGATTATCGTCCTGCCTGAGGCCCCGCCAATAATACATTCTTAGCCATTTGAGCGGACTAGGACTGATAGTGATAAATACGCTTCTATCATATATATTAAATTCTCGACTTAAATTTCTTGTAGGGATATTCTTTTCTCTCAAGGGTATATGCACGGGCAAGTCCGCTAGTTTTTCAATGCATCCAAATTTTTTTTAAATTTTCATACATAGTAAGCACAAAGCGTAGGGTATGTTTCATGCCTCTGAGAAAATTTTTTAGCCTTGTTAGTGTTCGATGTTGGGTGCGCGGTAAAGCACTGAGAGGCTCCACAATGCCAGCTTCTCAAGCCTCCAAGCTAGAATTCCTCTGCAAATGCCTCCTCCTTGGGTTAGATAACTGAACTAACCGCGGTTAAAAATACAGCAATACTTAGGTTCATGGTATCAGGCGACAATCTTGGTTCAGAAGCTCTCTTTTGAAATACTGCAGTCTTCTGGGGAGACATCCGTTCAAACGGCTAGGTTAATCACGGCTCGTTTAATCATTTAAAAATGTTTAAACGAACAAATCTACATCGCGTAAACGAGCCTTTGCCCGTTGAGGTGACGCTATATAAAATCCCTACTATAGCCGTGTTCGGGATAGTAATAAAAGGACGATTTAAAGATTCTAATTCGCGAGGCTGTCCCCTCGCAAGAGAGGGCAATGGAAGATTGCAGAATTTCGCAAAAAAAGGGTATGCGGAGCTTCTAAAAACCTTACTAAAATCACTGCAGCATGAGCCTCCACAGGGGAATCATGGGATGAAAAGCTTATTAAATCTTTTACCGTGAGTGGATCTGTTTCCCAGTCGCTAAGCAATATCCAACTCTCCAAAGGATTTTGCTGGTCTGACGTTCCGTGACCAGCAAAATGAAAAACCGAGTAATTGTCAAGCTCAAACATGAGTTGCCTTTTGAATGACTCGTGTAACTTGACCACATTTGCGTCAGCTCCAATTGAAAGCTCCGTTCTAGGTCATCTATTTCCTTTCGGGCATTTGGCAGGCGGCCCAATTTTGGGGTGTTTTGCATGGATGCGAGAACAATCTTGCTCGACCCTTCCTTGGGACCATTTTGTTTCTGATTTTGAAGGTCTAGCAGTAACGCTTTGACGGATGAACTGTAAGAGGAGATAGCTCGATCCGAGGCAGATTGGGATGGCCGAGTATCGGAATGATATCCTGCAGCGTGGAAGGGTAATCCGGTGAGTACGCCTGTTGGAACCCACCAGATACGAGGCCAATCCTCATCCGCATCCGGCACTTCATTGAATCCGAGGTTATCAAGTATGGTACCAACCGCAGAATCCCATAGCCAACTAAGCATGAAAAAGCTTCCTACGGCGAGGCACAAGACCTTTTGAAAAGTCGTGACGTAATAACATCAGCTCCGAAATATTCCTCTTAGCTTCTTCCTCATTCAAATCAGGTAACTCTAACAGCCGTACTATTCGGTTTTGGATGAGAATTGCAAAGGAGCCTGGTTCGTTACCACCAGGGATAATAATAACAACAGCCTCTCTGGAACATCTCGATACCGTTTGGAGATCCCTTGTTAGAGGACGTTGCATAAAACCTCAAATCCTGACTTCCTCCGTATTTCCGCCACAATCTCGTCGAAACATGAGCTGAGCCTGTCTCTTCGCTCAGCCTCAAACTCCGCCGACAAATCGATTTTATTCGGTGGTAGTACGCCTGCTGATGGATTTGGTGCGTATAATTCATCTCGAACGGCAACGAATCGTGTGCTAGCGTTGGTGATGGGCTCTTAGCAGATTAAGATCAACTCGAGAATCTAACTTGAAGCTGTTTATAAAACCACGACTTTGTTCCAGAAGTTCTAAGGCCTGCTCTGCGGTCCTGCCCTGACGAAGCCCTTCGCAATGGTTCTCATAAATATGGCACTAAGTTTGAGTAGGTGTTGTTGGCCACTTCCGCTTGTTGCCCGGGGGAATAGTTTCTGAAAGAGTCGAATTGTTTCCTCGGCAATTTCCAAACCTCGCCCGGCCCTTCAGATACTCCTATCACTATCTCAGCCTCCATCCCGCATATAATTCGTTCGAGTATCGAGAACTTTTCGTCACGCATGATCTCGATGCAGAGAGCAGCTAGCTCAGCTGCATTTCCTTGTTCTGCTAAATAAGTGTTCAAAACACGCGATGCCCCGAGCGGGTTATCCATTCGGTTCGGATATTCCTTCACGATTTCTTGGCTATAGAAACAGCTTTATCGATATCGCCGCTATTCCCCTTGATTCCCACCGTTGATAGTACAGGTCTGCAACCAGATCCAATGAACGTGGTTTTAGGGAGCCTCCGTACGGAATTTCGGGAATTTTATCTATATCCTTGAGATGCTTTTCTAGATCGGCTGTGGCAGTATCTAGATCTTCAGCATATTGACGAGGGTCGCTCAAATATCGTTGCATGAAGCAATTTGCCAGTTCAATGGATAGAGCCACTGCGTATCCGCTATTCAACATCCATCTGTCCAATGAGCCCTCGTCAGCAGGACACCGTTGATAAGCTTTAAGAGTTAGCTGAAGGTCCGAGATAACTCCGTTGATGCGCTCAATGTCGTCCGATCTCGTTACACATTGAGCCTTCGGGCCAGCCAGACCATTCTAGGGCATTGATATTCCTCAGCTGGGTCAATGACATCGACATGGGTTATTTCATCTAGAGAGGAAGGGATCGTTGTATTTTGGGGTCTAAAGCTACAGCTGCCTTAACGTAATCGATGTCCATTGTATTGCGAAAGTTCTCTGCAAGATGTAAAGAGCGCTCAGAAAGCAGAGCTTCTTGCTGGCGCCGCATCACATCGAGTTTAAGCTGGTAAGATTTATCCAGTTTACTTTGACCATTTTGCTGGCAATTAATTCTTTCTCGACGCGCTGTAAGACTTTATCCAGATCCTCAGGATTTTGATAGTGTGTTAACCACTTTTCGTATTTGTCCTTGAATGTGTTCTCGAGATCCACTCTTCGTGGATGCTGTTTAGGGGATATTCCGAGAGCGTGGACGCCAAGCTTCATGCTAGTATCGAAATCGCCGGCGTGGGCATTATATCTGTATCTGAGGAAGAATAGGTCGGACGTATCAAATAGCCACTGAGGCGCGTTCGGATCTCCCAAATAATTGCTTTTCACATAGGGAAAAATTTCTTTAGCGCGGCGAATAGCTCGGTTCAGGATTCCATGCTCAAGCGCGGTGGGGACTCTTTGATTCTCCGTACCTAGCAGCTTAAAAAGCATCCTTACATCAGTTGAGAGAGCGTGCTGGCACTCCAAGCGTGACTTATATTGCAGAGTATCTTTCTGTAGTAGCCGTTCATAGATAGGAATAGCCCCAGTTGCCGCTTACGCCGGCGTGAAGTGTCAATAAACCAAATAGCGCCACCATCGCGAATGTCGATCGGGATGCAAATAGTCCGTGATGTTTAGAAATGCCTCCGCCGTCGTGGTGATCGCGTCGAGACGACGAATATCCCAGGTTGTCTCGAAGACCTTAATAAGGACAACGATGAGGTTTGTAAGGAGCGATTCGTAGAAAGGGTTGTTAGTTTGAAAGGTGCTGACAAGGTCTGGTAGAGGGTCAACTGTGGCTATGAGAAAATCTATATCTTCGTTCTTAAGAAAACGTGATAGTGCGCTAGTATAAACGATTCAAGTTGTCCGACATCGGGGCCATCCCGCAAGTCTTGGCTTAGAGCCTCGCCCAGTTGTTTCAGATCGTTTAAATCCGTCTCTCCAAACTCCAATGCGATACTCCCAGGTTGGGCTGAACGATATCTTGGTAATGTCCCCAACCATTCAATGCATTTATGTTGCTTTCGACCATTTCTGCAACTACTGTTTTGAATCGGTGGTTGAGAGTGATAGAACTTGCTTTCCTCGGGCACCGCAGGACGAGACGTGCCTGTTGTTTTGTAATCAGCGAAGTAGAGAATTGTTCCCATAGAGTTGGGCCGGAGCGTAGATGATCTTTTGATAAGAGTACCAAAAATGGTCTAGCGATGATGTTTACTAAAGCAGACCAAACGTTTTTATGACTTTCATGAAAGTAATCAAATCGATAATTGTTATATTTTAGGGAACATCGATACATTCTTTCAAAAAAAAAAAAAAAAAAAAAAAATCAGCCATGACGCGGTGAGAGGTTGACGGGTTTATTAAGTACGAGTCTAAAGAACATGGCGGCTTTGACTGTTAGAGGGTTTCTAAAGATATAACTAAACAACCTAGTTGTTCCTTGAACAATATTCAAAGAAAGAAGCTGTTTATCCTTAGCTCCGCCTCTACCTAGCAAGTGCAAGAGTCCGTGCTCGCGTTCGGCTTTATTTTTGCCGGCGATTGTGGGACCGATTGGCTGCGTTTATCAGCAGCACATGGTACCTACAAGTACCTGTACCGCAGTAAAATGAAAGACATTTTAAATTTATTTTTTCGTTCATAACATGAAGGGGTTAATGTGAGAAGGCTGTGAAATATATCTATAGCTCATCCACGTAATCGGGTGAAAACCAGGGGTTGTAAATATTGTTGCGTTTTGCTTTACACCTGGACATTAAGGCTTGGAGTAAACTCATGGGAACAAGCCGAGGCGAGCAATCTATAGGGAAACTGTAGGGTTATTTTAATCCTTTTCTCACGGTTCTCATTTTAAAGAACTATAATCTTCATCAACATTGGAAGATCACTGAAACCTATACCAGTGCATTATTGGATACAGCAACTCGCAGCAAGGTATAGAAACCTCCCATAATGCAAATACTGTTGCCCACACGCATGCGTTTTGAAATACTCAAGCTTTTGACCGCTAAGCTCTAACAATTTGTAAGGATGGCAAATGGAGTGTCTTCTCGAGAAAATGCAAAACCAAAAACAAAAATAGTGTACAACGACTGATGAGAGAAGCTTAAGAGAGTTGAGAATATTCAAACGACACGGCGCAAATCAGGAAAGAAACACAATTGAGCAGATTTATTAGAAGTATCTTGTATAAAATAATACACTTTCAGCCCACATGAACTTTCTTATATTAACATATGCCTACGAAAAAACATTGACATAAAAGCTGGTGATATACCATATCGACCTGGACCGGATACGGTTGGCCTTTTCGCCTCTAACTACCCGTGGAACACGTATCGTGCCTTTGCCAAGTTCAATGTCTGCGTCGTGATCAAAAGATAAAAAGGTGCCTGTGGAGGTAAGGATGCCAGCATCAAGTCGTCCCAAGAAGGCGGATTATCTCCCGTAGCCACAAATAACATGAAATGAGCGGTCACATTATCGGGGTCCGTTTCTATAAATTTGGGATCGATTCCGAAATTGATGTATATAGGGTCAAGATGTTCATAGACACTGTCGTTGACGGGGACTGTTCCTTAAGGTATCGCTCGTTGGGATGTGGTGACTTGCGGTAAAGTGGTTTGGTGCTTCCATCTCTTCTGACGTACGGCCTGAGTCTTCGCTAGGGAAAAGCCTTCTGATATCCCAAGACTCGTTCGCGCCAAACAGAGCCATCCAGCATTTTGCCGTGGCATCAATGAGACCTTTATAGCCGATGAAGAACTTGACGGTTTCATCCGTTTTAAAATTCAAGGCCTCAGCCCGTCTCGGATCAATAATCTCGCCGTTATCCCGAACCATCCTGACGTAGATGTTTTCATCGGTTAGACGCTTCGATGGCAAGACACTAATTTCATTCTGGATTGCTCTGTAACGGCTGACATGTCGAATGACATACGCGGGCTTTTTCATGGAGTTCGGTTCTGTCTGGAGTATCGCGGGTAATCGGGGAAGTCGGTCGCCATTTTCTCTAATCTCGTAGATACCTTTCAAATCAACCAAGATTTCGTAATCGCATGGCGTGCCCTGCTCCTCTGTTAGATGTAGGTTGTGGACTTTTTTGAGCTCACTACGGAAAGTATTTCACTCTTCCGGACTCTCCACCGAGAGTCATAAATAAACTGGTGCCGGAAGTGCCCACCTATCGAGAACCGCGCGCGTAGCCGGAGGCGCCAAGGAAGGCAGGTCAATATCTGCGGGATCGATACCCTCTAACTTTCCCTTGCAGGCTAGCGTGGACACTTCTGTAATCTTAACACGCAGCGGCTCCTCTTCGCCAGCCCAATATTCCTCTCTGCAAAGGTTATATATAGCATGCTTTGCAACTCCTTGTGTTTGTCCAACGTCTAGGATAACGACGCCGTTTCGCGGCTATCGAGAACTAGACAGGTAGGCTTCTCGTTAATTGAAGTATCGCTGAAGAATTCGACGTTTCCATCCCCTTTCACCGAGGGAGTCTGGAACTGCTGCCATGCTGTTTAGACTCTCGAGATACGTGCTCGCATATCTTTGAGTACGTAGGACGGCGCACCCATTGATTTTTCGTAAGAATATCCAACATGCACCGCGTGAGGATGCCTTGTTTGACGCCGCCTGAACCCCCAAATGCCTCTTCCCCAGCCATTTCGTTGCTCCTACAGGGCTGTCATAACGGTGCAGCGTTTCGTTTCCCTCAGCCAGTCAGCTGTCGCCGTTGCGGCCCTAAATCCGCACGCTGTGGCTAGGAGTTCCGCTAGTTCAGTATCGGCGGCGCTTGCGTCTTCATTGCTATGCCGCATCCATTCTTCGCTTATATTGGAATCACAGTCGGCATATCGGTGTGAGAAGGTAGAAGCAAGGTTGTTCTCGCAGCCCAGATCATTGCGCATTCCTCTACCCGAATGGCAGCTATCGAGAACCAAACAAACTCGTGATCCTTTGATATCCACGATTTCCCGGATCAGAACACCGAGTCTGTATCCTGTTAGGAATTTCCTCGAGACCATGGCGTCGGTGGGTACCAAAGCGGTGCCGTCGAGATTATCCCCGTCGTCGTCCTCGATCTTATGCCTCGTGCGGTCGTGATTAATACCGTGGCCAGAGTAGTGAATATATACAAGGTCCCCAGGCTGACATGCGTCGCGAAGGTCATGCAGTTTATAGATGATGTTATCGTAAGTTGGCAAAGTACCATCGACATCAACATCTAAGCACGCCGCTGATTCACCTGGATGGGACGGTGCGATCATGCTAGCAATATTTTCTTTTAGAACCCCTATCGAGATTAGATACTCCCTCATGAGTCGGACGCCGTTGACGCACCCTCGGAGAGTCTCACATCGCATATCAGGGTAATTAGGATTATAAACATAGTTGTCGATGCCGATCAAAAGCGCTCGGCGAGTGGGTGCGGACATTATGGGTGTATGCAGCGAAGGAATTTTGAGCTCTGGCTAATATAACTCCTTGAAGGTGCTATTGAACGTGACTTAGGGAAATTTGTATACTCTCCCCATACATACCTCTCGCATCTAGAACAATACCTGTGATTAAATACAAACCTTCTCAATATACAGGATTGTGAATCTGGTAAATAACTAGCCGTAATCAACACCGGTAACTTGTTCTAGCATAATTAACCGCAAAAATGTTGACAAGGCTCTTGTTTCGCGGAGACGATAATATGTTCAAAATCCCTCTTCATGTATCTCTACCATCCGATACAAATCGAATTGTATTTGTACCTCTATTGGATACCTCCGAGTTCAGCCTTCCGGCATGTATAACGAGCCCCCTCTTTAAGATTTTAAGGACTGGCCAGTAGAATTTATCGGGATTGTATACATATTGCTATTTTCCAATAATCCTTTACACTCGAGGATGCATCGCACAAGGATCTCGAGCGAGTCCTACGCTGCTACGTAGCGTGCGGGAGCGGGTGTTCAGAATTTTTGTGATTATGTTTTGTCGAGTACTCGAGAAAAGATTCGCGAGGCTTTTGGCCTGCATATTCAGCAAGACGCCCGGAAAATTTGGAAGGCGAGGGTTTTCTTTCGGGAGCTCTATAATCCTGAGAATATCCTTCTAAACGTTCATAGGTTAACCTAGGGCGTCAAGTGGGTCACGCACGATCATCTACGACAAGTCCATTCTAACAACAAGCCACTAGCATCTACGGCAATTGATTTATTATCGAATTCTCAAAGGATTTATCCAGAGCCTGTTGGAAGGTTTATTCACAAGACTGACGAGAGGGAGGATTTCTAAGACGCTGTCGACTCTTTATACAAGATGTCTTGCACTGTTGAACCTGTTCACATCATATCATCTCCTCACGCTCATTGCACAAATGAAAGTGAAGGTCTTTGTAACTGTTAGGGACGTCCCCGCTACCGAGACTACCAAAGCTAAGTGATTTTCATTGCTGACGAGGAATATTCTATGCGAAGTTTATAGGGATAGCTCTCTATGTAACTCTGCCTATGTTGGTGGCCGTGTTATGTGATACACCCCATGGAGAATAAATTACAACGCTATGGCTATACTGCGCATATACTCT
The DNA here is from genome assembly GCA_002224055.1 of Pezizomycotina sp. ARF18. NCBI lineage: Eukaryota > Fungi > Ascomycota > Pezizomycotina sp. ARF18. The sequence continues at coordinate 34,884 of AZLU01000216.1, forward strand.
GTACTACGGTCCTGTGTGAATATTAGTTACATGAATTGCTACCTATTGTATATACACGGATTGGAAAACACCGCTTAAACAAAGTTCTACACTCGAGCTTTGGGGCCACTGGTAGATCGAAATTCAGTATATATTTAGCGTTGAGGTCACTAAAATAAAAGTGGTTACGCCATCAGGCGTTTCGCCGCTTTTAGAAACCCCGCAGGAACCCAAACGCAAACCCCGCATTTTAATTTCAGTATTTAATCCCCTGAGACTCAAATATCTCTATGATTTATTCATATGATCAAGCACCGTAAGAAATCAGCCATAAGGCCGTAAAGGATGTCAAGCAACGAACCCAGGGGAAGGGGTGGAGGACGTGCAGAGGCAGAGGGGGTGGTGGGAGCGGTGGTCGTGGAAGAGGCCGCGGACGAAGTGACAGGCACGGAGGAGGCGGAGGTGGTAGAGGTCAGCCTCAAGGAGGAAGCACGGCCCCCACACCGGCTCGCGGCTCTCGAGGATCTTCGGGCGACCGCGCAGCGACAGAGGAGGGAGATTTGGCGGGAGAGGAGGTCGTAGTGGGGATCACCGCGGAGGCGGCCGGGACCGAGGGCGAAGCGGAAGAGGTAGGGAACGAGATCCCACGGAAGTTTACAGGTAATTCTTCTCGAAATATTTTCGATTTAAAAGCCCCGTCCCCCCCGCCCCTCCTTCTTTTTCTTCTTTGTTTTTTGTTCTGGGGGACTAATAGAAAAATTAGAACTGCTACAGGGGAAGTACCCGAACCGGACCCGAATGTCGAGCAGGTGGAGAACGAAACGGACGCGAGGCTTCGCCTATTGGGCTTGCAGATATCATCGCAGGATGACCTCGTCCGTAACGCAACACGTCCTATTCGCCCCGGATATGGCACGCGGGGCAGAAAGGTCCGCCTCTGGGCCAACTATTTCGAGATGAAGGTGGCCGCTGGGGATCTGCCGATTTACCGATACGACGTTGCTATCGCGAAAGTGGGAGACAAGAATGAGAAACTTCCAGTGCTAAGATTTGGAAGCGCATCGTCGAGATCCTACTCCATGATGAACTGAACGAATACCGTCGGGGATCGCGTCCGATTTTAAGGCGCAGCTGATCAGCACGAAGGAACTGCCGGAGAGCGATTACGAAATTGTCGATCGGAACATCCGGGAGGACGGACCCCCGCCGCAGGCGGAACACTACAGGGTTGTCGTAAAAAAAAAAGAACTTTTACCCTCTCGCCGCTGCTCAACTACGTGACCCAGCTGCCGGACGGCGAAGAGCGGTTCGGCAAATCGGAGACATTATCAGCGCGTTGGACATTATCCTGTCCCATAACCCTCAGGTCAATCCAAACATTACTTCGTTTGCTGGCAATAATTCGTTTAGCGGTAACCGCCACTTCCAGCACGCTGGCGAATTATGTGAGAAAGAAGACCTTGGTGGTAACCTTTTGGCCCTTCGCGGGTACTACCTGAGTCTTCGCGCAGCGACGAACCGCCTTCTGGTAAATGTCCAAGTGCGTTACGGCGCGTTTTCAACGAAGGTCCTCTGGACAAGTTGATCCAGGCACAATGGATGAGTATATCGACAGAAGACCTTGAAAAGAAACTGAAGGAGATAGGAGTAATGAAAGCGCTTCATATCGTGAGGAGAAATAGTAGAGGCGAGGAAATCGTCCGGATGAAAACTATTACTGGGCTAGCTAGCCCCGGCGATGGAAGTCAAGATCCTCACCCTCCGAAGGTGCCAAAGCATGGTGCCGGCCCGAAGCAAGTTGAGTTCTGGAAAAGTTATCCGGAAACTGGTCAAGCGGCAAGCCCGACCCCTGCTGCTGGTCCTAGCAGAGGAAGAAGGAGAGGGCGAGGGCGACAGAGAGAAGGTCCCGTCAGGGAGTCCGACGGTCGTTACGTGAGCGTATATGACCACTTCAAAGAAGGTGAGCTACTTTATTAACTGGACTTTCTACATTTCATGCTTTAGCTCCGTTTTGATAGTCTTCTGATGATCTGATTCATGCGTAGCGTACCCCAAGTTTGAAATCAACGAGAGTCTACCTGTTGTCAATGTCGGAAATGCCCAACACCCTTCATACCTCCCTGTCGAGGTGTGCTCCGTTCTTCCCGGCCGACCGATGACGAGACTCGAGCTCGACACGTCGCAAATGCGAAACATGGCGCAATTCGCTATCCGAAAGCCTGCGGCAAATGCGACCTCGATCACTACGACGGGTCTCAGGCTACTTGGCTTCGACGGAAACAATGAAACACTGGTAAATATCAATATCTCTGCTTCAAACAACCGCTGGCTAACGAGATTTTCATGTTTTATAGAACGAATTTCAACTTCGAATTGATCCGAGACTCGTTTCGTCGAAGGCCGCGTTCTAGATGGACCTTCCGTAAAATACAGCCGCAACCAGTCCGCAAAGGATTCCGATTCCGGGTCGTGGAATCTTAAAGACGTCAAGTTCACAAAGGCCGAACGGCTCGCTAATTGGACTGTCCTACGCATCTCCACTTTCCATCGTGGCTCTTACGCGCCTTGGCGGGACGCTGACGGCTTAAACGAAACACTTGACATCTTCAAGAACATGCTAGAGCAGTGCGGTTTGGCAGTAGAGGCCATGCAACCCGCCCCGGAGCCGCTTCACACCGGCGACCGCACACTTGATCAGGATATCAACGCCGCGGTTGCCGCACTAATGAATAGGGACACGCCACCCAGTTTCGTCATGGTAATCCTTCCTCCGAGCGCCAACGATAGCTTGCTGCTTACGCGAGCGTACAACCGGATCAAATTCCTCTTCGATGTCACGTATGGCGTCCGGAATGTTTGTATGCTCTCGGACAACTTCATGCGCCGAGGTAAAAACTACGCGGCGAACGTCGCTATGAAAGTGAACCTCAAGCTCGGCGGCGAGAACCATCGTGTGGAAAAGCCGATGCTAGGCGTCATACCGGAGGATAAAACCATGGTTATGGCATCGACGTGACCCACCCACAAAAAGACGCGGCTAAAAATGCTCCCAGTCTCGCTGCGGTGGTAGCTTCAGTCGACGGACGCCTTGCGCAGTTTCCCGCTGACTTGCGGATTCAGCAAAGACGCAAGGAAATGGTCTTAGAGCTCGATGACATGGTAGAATCCCGCATCCGCCTTTGGCAGAGCCGCAACAATTCCCTCCCCGAGAACATCGTGGTTTACCGTGACGGAGTCGGGGAAGGAGATTATCCCAATGTCCTAAACATTGAGCTGCCGCAGATCCGAACAGCCTGCGAAAAAGTTTACACAGGCACAGGCACCCTTCCCAAAATTGCCATTATCATCGTTACCAAACGTCATAATACCCGTTTCTACCCACCGATGCAGAAGACGCGAGTGCATCCTCTAATCCTCAGAACGGTACAGTAGTCGACCGAGGCGTCACGCTCGCTACTAACTGGGACTTTTTCTTGCAAGCGCACACCGCGCTTAAGGGCACTGCCAAGCCGGGCCATTACCGTGTATTATATGACGAGATTTTCCGTTTCAGGCCATCGCTCCCGCCCGGCTTTGAAAATACTGCGGACGTGCTCATCGCGATAACGTATAACATGTGTTACTTGTTTGTCGCGCAACAAAGTCGGTCAGCATCTGCCCGGCCGCATACTATGCCGATATCGCCTGTACGCGGGCACGGTGCTATTGGATAAGTACTTTAAACCGCCGAAGAGTTCCGGCAGCAGTAATATCAGCGGCACGATCGATGAGTCGCTCGTGAGGGTTCACGAGAGGGTTAAAGATACGATGTTTTACATCTGAGCACATTTCCATGTGTATTTGGGCTAGTTAAAACTGCCCCGGAGAGTATGATCGAGACTACGAAGATATTATTTTTTATTGCCATATTTTACTGACGTGATGGAATTTATGATGAAAGAATAACATCCTTCGGTAAATCCTTTGACGCTAAATTTTGGGTCTAAAGATTTTCAGACCCGATATAAAAGCCTTTAGAAATATAGTCACTCGTTTTGATTCGTCTCTGTCACTTTTTCCTTGCAAACGTTTCCTTTTTCGTATTTCTTCTCCACTCAAAAAAAAAAAAAAAAAAAAAAAGAAGTAATTTTGCGCTCATGTGAGGATCTTATCGAAAGACACCACGTTCATTTTTCTGTTTTTATAAGTAAAAATGCTGCCTTGATTCACTATTGAATATGATAAGAGCATTATATCAAAAATCTACCACGATTTGAGCCATATGTTTCGTTCTGGTATGGATATGTGTACGCTTCATAAATGAGAACACGGACGATTGGAGGCTGGTTTCTGGAAATACATGTGAGCTCAGTTACCGAGATCTATTTACCATTGAGACTTTTCTGCCATACCTAGGACATGTTCATCCAAAGGAGTGAATATGATTTCCCTAAGCTTGCAGATTTGCGAGGCTATTACTTTCTATTTCCGATATTGACTTGTTCAAGCGTATTTCAGGCAAATACTTGCTCTCTTTGAAATAAATGTCTTTTGTATCTCATTCATATCTACTTGTATTACAATCTATCTAAGCTACTGCCTCAAGTGTGAAGAGGAGACTATGGAGCAAATTTTGAAAAAAAAAAGAAGAAAAAGGTAAGGCAAAGAAGTTTAAAGATTTTGGTAACGGGGAAGCTGAGTGGTTAGTGAACCTTTACAAGGGCCTTCAACTTGCTCAAGTATGTTGGCGGAAGAGTTACATCAGGTTGCATCGCAGTGTCGAGAACGGTATCCACTAAGAAGAATTATTCGAGAGATATTAGCTAGGCAAGTAAGGGAAGTCTATAAAAAGCACTAAAACTAGAGGTAATCTTCAGGATTAACTTACCGGTGACTTCTTAAGGGTACCAGTCGGATCAGTTTGCGGTATTGTCGTCACGGGACGGTTGTCTTTGGTAACATCTTTATATACCGCCATCGTTAGTTCTTTTGATTGGTATGTTCTCTAGGATAGGAGTTCTGATTTCATCTTCTTTCATAACGTACCGCTATCTTTCCTCATAACCGCGTCATCGTACATCGCACTATAAAGCGCAGCATCTAGATCGTGCTCGGCCTTGTGGAAGAACGGGCGCTGGAATGGGTAGAACCTCACCACGCACCCGGCCTCACCTTTACCGAGGTGCAAGATCTTGGAAGCCGGCTGAAGTTGGATCCGTACTCGATGGAGTATACCATCCAAGGGTACTTTAGAGAGATTTCGCGCTTTCGGGGGTCCAGCTCTACTTTCTCGCGAACGTAGCGGCCGTTCGGGCCGGCGTCGCGGACCCAAACGTCGTGCAGGAATGGGTAGGGATCTCCTCCTTTATTCACGGGGTTTTTGGTGATAGCTAGGGTGCCTTTGATTGCCCTCTTGTTATCGGTTGGCATACCGGCGAGTTCGTGCTCGTGTTTGAATAGCTGCTGCCAGGCTCTTTCATATCTGATAAAAGGGAAACCGATCAATGAATGATCGGGTCTTTTTTTTTAAAAAAAAAAACGGAAAAATAAGAACAAACCTTGTCATTAAGAATTGGTTTCGGAAGTTCCCAGAATCAAATTATGGCGAAGCTGGCTACTACTTTCCTGATTTTCCATTTCGTATTTCATCAACCCTCCCCAGGAAAACGCGCTAAGGTGGAGCCACTGGGTTCAAGTCAGTCATTTTTGGATTCTTTGGATACGGGTATAGCGATACGATAAACGTACCTCGGCGATGTAGCGCGAGTTGGCCATTTCAAACCTCTTGTATGGCGTCATCCGGGTCATTGGCTGTGGGAGCTCTCTCCACATCCAGCCCAGTTTCCAGCAACTTCTCGAGATTCGCCAGCAATCTTAAAAAGAAAGGTTTTCAACGGTCAGTGCGATTAAGCTACCATGTTGACGTCTTCCAAAAAAAAGAGAAAAAAAAAAAAAAAAAAGAAGGGGGCAATCGATGAATCAAAGTTTAATAGAGCGGCAATAATTGCTAAGATCTGCATACTTTTGACGCGGATTTGTCCGCTCCACCCATGACTTCGTTCTGGTCGTCGTTCTCATCGCGTTTTCCTGAGGCATCGAGAATTTTTCGAGTAGAAATTGGAATCACGATAGATTGAGTCCATCCGTTCGATTTACCGCCGTAACCGTTTCTGATACGGCCTCGCTTCTCCTCGTCCTTAGCATTTTTGTCGGCCCCAGCCTGCGGACCACCAACCGGAAGCTGTTTCGCCGTAGTGACATTCAGCAATTTTGTTTACATGCACTTCCCGACCAGGAGAATTCTAGGGAAGAAAAGAAGAGGACAACAGAGCAGGAAGATAGCCTACGTACCTCCCGATCTTCGGCGCGGGTTTGAACATTCTTAAACAGCTCTGATTGATCAACGTATTTCTCCATTTCTGCGTGTTAATATCTGGAAGGGTGCGAACTGCTGCGTCCGGGTGCTCGTTTTCGTTATCCGTACAGCCGAAACGAAGACCTTTCATGTAATCGTCCCAGTCGTCCTCGTGGACATATGTGTCGTAAAGATCGAACGGATTCGCCGAGTACTATTAGTAACGGAGACTTTGTTAACCTGGTACATAGATCTAGACATTGTAGAATATAAATAAATAGATAGAGACTTACCCATTTATAGCCTGCAGGAATGCCATCTACCCATATAGAGCCGTCGAGGAACATCGAATTAGGGTCTTTCACCGCGAGGGAGATGGATTTGATCGGAGGGTTGCGCTGTCCAATTAGCGCTCCGAATTGGCGTTGCTGTCGTTGATCTTCTTGACAGCGTTTTCAAATATTTGCTTCGCCGTGCTATTGGTGCTGGCAAACCGCTCGACAGCTTTCTGCGCGACGACGATATGTAAGCCTTTCGTCAGTACAGTATTATCATACCGCGGTGGCGCTGTGGACGGGAACGCCGGAGGCCCGTCGATACTTTTCAGGTACTCGGCAAATTCATTTCTGAACTGGTTGGCGTTTTCGCCGGTATTCCACTTATAAGACTTCTTAAACAGGCACATTATCAGCTTTCCGTCCTGGGAGCGGGCGGGCATCCACAACTGCTTGTTAGTCGGGTTTGTGAACCCAGGCCAGCCATAGAAGTATTTGCCTTTCGTACCCTTGCGCCGACCTTTCAATAGCTGATCATTTTCTTTGCTGAATTTTATCGGCTTTAGCGCGAGCTCTTTGTTCTCCTTTGATGGTGCTTCGGCGAGCATCCTATATAACCCGCTATTTTCACTCGAGAAGTTAGAGAGGTGCTAATTTTTTGGAAACGGAGAAGCGAATTAGGGAAATATGAAAGAAAAACTTTAGAAGACTTACAGGGGACGTCCATCCCTAAAAGAGATACCTTCCGGCCAAGGGAAATCATTTTTTGCGAGCGCCCAGAGAAAGCAGACCGGAATATAAAACTTTTCATTCTGAGGACGCCACTTTACCCATCTCTCTCTGGTGTAAATGTTTCTGCGACCTCCTAGTCCATGCGCTCTCCAGAAGGAATTACCAAGGGGAATGTGGTCGTCGGTGCGAAGCTGAATGTGTAGAGATCCTTCCTGTAGAGGAGCGTAGGGGTGTCCTTGCAGATCGCTATTAGAGGCGACGAAGCCAGGAGGTAACGCTAGCTCGTACATCCAAGTCTTGACAGGTCTACTGAGCCTCTCGTTTGAGCGAAAGCTAGCATTTCCATGATTGTTCATATTTGAAGAGATATTTTCTTAAGGAGAGCTAAAAAAAAAAAAAAAAAAAAAAGTAATTAAAAATCGTACGGGGAGATATGAAGGAGATGTTTTTTAGAGGTTCGAAGGTGATATAAACGCATATAAGGACGAATGATGGAGTTTTGAGTTCTAGATTGATCCATCTTCCATTTCAGTGGAAGAACTAACAGGGTATATATAAGTTTTCAAGCTATAGCGCCAGTTTCAGCTAAGCAATGAGGTGTGACTTTTGGTGGTATGTGATGAGTTAATACATCAAGCATTTACTCAAAGTCTTGTCTGGCTCATAAGTTGCTAGATTACTTTGATTAATTGACACGACTGTATACTCAGGCTGGCCGTATGAAGTAGCTACATCCCTCGATAGGAAACGCCGATGCAAGAAACTCCAAGCTGAGATTAATTAAATATCGTGATAGTATGATGTGCTTCCATGGAAAAACCTAAGAGTAGCTCGCTGAAAGCTGTTACGTACACTCATGCTAAGGATAGCGGTCGGCTGAGAAAGTCTCGGAAATTATATTAATACATCTGATTCCCTGCAGTCCACATCGGCGTGAAATTCGGATGGAAAAATGTCGCTTAATAGCCCAGTAATCTCGCATTTCACTCTCATCTTTTACGCCAAGTGGGCAGGACTACGATCGCGGAACCGCCGGGAGTGTGGAGCCAGCCCATATACCCAGACAGGCCCGCTAATCTTTCAGGGCTGTACCTTGCTGTGCAAAATTCTTCCTTGTATTTCTATTTCCCTTTTTTTTTTTTTTTTTTTTTAGTTTTACCTATCTAATCTTCAAACCATGCCCATACGGCCAGGAACCGATATTAGTGAAAGATCAGCTAGCTAGGGCTGAGGAGAAAGCCGCTAGGAGGCTTAAAGTTGGATTCTCATGCTCGTCAAATGCGTCTGCAGGCCTATTTAAAATGTGTGGAGATGATGGTACCCAGACTCGACGCACATGCGGTCGAGTTCGTGATCATTAACGCCTAATATTTCTGATTCGGGCCCTCTGCCCACAACGTCGGCAGCCCCGCAAAGATTTAAATTCTATCGATAAAGACTCTGTTCTGAATCGGGACTCTGAGCCGCCATTCTCATCTGTATCAAGAAGGAACGTTCGGAACAAACCTCCGCTTCGGAGCTTAAGATCGGATGACAGTTCTGGGCTCAGTCCAATTTCCACGCAGTGAGAATGCATTTTGATTTCGAAGTGTTCGTATGTTCTAAATACTGAGCTTTTCGGATCAATTTTCAAATAATTCTGAGGTGCAAAATCTAGGCTACCCTAGAGAAGCAAATGGTTTCATTTCTCAGCTCAGAGATCCCGATCGACTGTGATCACGGAAAATATGCTCTGATTTCAACATCACGGCGATTCCGACTGCAAAGAATTCATCTATTTACAGCAGAAGATTGTTTATGCTTCAATTTTGTGGCGTCTTGGCCGAGGCGCTTCAGCTTTGGGGATATCGTGAGCGCCTGCAAATTCAAGGATGGCTACTCGTGAACTTGTTGGCCCGCTCAGTTTCAATCTATGAAAGTTTTAGGACTGTTAACCATACTGTGCGACTCTCTGATATCTGTGAAAGCCGAAGGCATAATGCTTAGGATATCGATAGAGCCAGATAGTCGAGGAGCAATTGATTTAAAGAGCAGGTTATCCCGGTTTCTCTCCAGGGCATCAATTCATCTACATCCACAATCGATACTACCTCTTCTTCGTCATCTTCTACTTTGAACTTTACTTAGTGTTGTCGAAGTCCTATGCTAACAACGTATTAGTAGACCTATCATATCCACTTACTTTCACATTTTACTTATATTATCTTCCTTTGATGGGCTATTTGTAACCAAATACTTCGATCCACTTAAACATGACTGCTACACGATCGAACTTGAAACGCCCCGGATCCCCGTCGCCTTTCGAAGCTGATCTTGGATCTAAGCGAGCGAAGCATTCGTCTATTAAGAGAGCTTCGAAGGCATTATCGGCCACATCTTTTCTTGCTCAGCGAGCTAATCCGTTCACCCGAACCAAACGCTCCCGATCGCCTTTCGAAGATGATGAAGTCCTTCACACAAAGAAGTCTAGACAAGACCTCAATGGCACCGCCAGTTCTAGTCAAGTTCTAGATGAAGACATTACCCTTACCTATAAGGGTCTGACGCTACGCAACCTAGAGCTGTTTACCATTGATAGTGATGGAAAACTTACGCCGTATGTCGCTTCCGCGGTGTCGAAGGCTGGACCTGTTTTGACCCGCCTGTCACACCCTCGGCGGTCGATCACAAGCAGGACCCAATAGCGCAAGTCACTAATGAGAAAAACGGCAAGCTCTCACCGCCGGCTAACGTCCTTACGCCGCCGATGACCCCTTCCACGATGGAGAATCAAGATCCCATGTCCTCTCGGCCCATGGAAGAAGACTTCAACCTCCCCGATAACTTTGTTATCGCGGGTGAAGTCGACCTCTTCGGCGTAACTCCGGCAAAAATGTACATCTTCCAAGGCCAGGTGACCAAGGCGTATCCTTACGCCGAAGTCGTTAGGCTCTCTGCCGAACAGATCTCGCTTGCTTCAGTCATACCTGAATTGAAGGACAGTCCCCTGGACGCCGTAGTCCTAGACAAGCCGCAGTTCTCCTACTCTGCCTACGTGATCGAGCCTTACGGTGTCGGGCTTGAGGGCTACTACTTCGAGGCGGACGTTATGTTCCGCGGACCATTACAGCCCATTTCAGACGTTATGAAAGACATTTTCCACCAGGAGAAACCGGCGTTACACGTCACTGCGTACCTCGGCGCCGGCGGTGATTGGGCAAAGCCTCTAGTGCCTTCCAGTTTGGTGCTCCGTGGCTCGTTTGAGGATATATCTACCAAGGTATTAGAGATCCTCGAGTTTACGCAGATCGGCGTGGAGCTTTCCATGGATAGGAAAGGGAGTGGAAGGGATTGGGAATTCGGATACGGCTTCTTCGGTAACGTCAACGTAAGCCTTCCGGGACGAATACGCCGTTGAAAGCTGAGTATCTATTCCGTGAGCGGAATGATCAGTATATGCTCTCTATGAGGCTTACGGATGAAGACTGGAAGGATATTTTTAATGTTAAAGGATTTAATGTGAGTTTACGTGTACTTAAGTGTACTAACCACATATGCCGCTACTATATCGGCAATTTATTGCTAACCGATATATATTGTTTTTCTTCTTATAGCTTTCCGAGGTTCAATTCACGGGTATTCTTGCAAATGCTTCTGCCGACTCGCAGCTGATTCTTCAGGTGCAGGCGGCGCTGAAATGGAACGACACCATTCTTGTCGTCTCCGGAGGTTACTCGAAAGGTATTGACAATATATACGCCCTAGTCATATGCATATCTGAGTTGTATTAACTCGGCCTCACACATTTAGATTATTCGTTCGTCGAAGTGAATGTCGGAAACCTGTCCCTTAAGGATATCGGCAAAATATTTAACCAGATGACTGGCGCAGAACTCGACATCTTCGACCACGACGTGACGTTCGAATCCCTCTCGCTCATAATATCCACCGAAGGTGTCTGCCTGAACGGCTCCGTGAAAATAAACGGATACTCGTCCGCCAATGGCACCATCGAAATCACTGAGAACGGTTTACATATCGCCGGCGGCATCGGAGACGTTACGTTCGCCGAAATAAACATCAAGAGCGCGAAATTCGACGTCGCGATCGGCAGGAAAGATACATCCGGTAGCAAGACTACCAGATTCGCCATCACAGGCGACCTCTCATTCTGCAACATCAACCTAAAGGTCGCAGCGTACACAGAAAAATCCGCTTCGGGCTTGTTTTGGACGCTATATGGCGAGGTCGATGGTAATATGAGCACTAGCTCATTGGCTGCGGATCTCAAGGGTACCTTCCTGGATATCACCGTTAAGAATCTCGCTTTTATCGCGTCGAACAAGGATAGCCCGGATGGGTCGTACAACAGGTTCAAGTACCCCGTCAGAAAGGGTATACAGTTCTGCGCGGCGATTGAGAGTATACCGCAGCTCGAGCAGCTGATGCGCGGTAGCGTGAAGGGGATGGTATTGCACGCAGGATACGGCTCCGACGGCCTCAGGCTGGGTATCGTGCTGCCGTCTGAGCGTACGATTACGTTCACCCAAAACGTGTATACGGGACCCCTAGCTTTCGAATTACTCACGGGCAAGGACGTCAAGCTGCTGCTGAGTGCGGATCTGAACGTCAAGTTGGACACGCAGCCTGATCCTCTGAAATTCCAACTGGGGCTTAAGGCCGGACTTACGGATGCATCAGCTTACGCGCAGATGATGAACGATTGGGTAACCCTTGCAACGTCGGAAAGAAGGTTATCGTTCGGGGCTGCGCCCTAGAGTTCGGCATCGTGTATGCCATGGGTATGCCGGGTGCCATTGGCATCGGCGGACAGCTGATGATCGGCAGCAAGGAAGCCAGAGTCGCGATGAAGCTCAGCCAGAACCCCAAGGATCAGTTATTATCTGCGGGAGTTAAGGACCTTGGCGTGGTCGATTTGGTGAAGTTCGCGTCTACTGTTGCGGAGATGGACATCCCCGAGCCGAGGACTTTGTACACTTCAACGAATGCGATCTGTATCTTTCCACAGGTTGTTACCTCGCTACTACGTACTACCCGCCCGGTGCTTCGTTGAAGGGTGACATGACACTCTTCGGTAAGAAGTGCAAATTCGAATGCACGGTCGGTCAGTTAGTCAAGATCATGGCTACGATCGAGCATTTCGAGCTCGGGCCGCTGAAGGTGAAAGGTGCTACCGGTGCCGACCGATCGTAGACCTAGAAATTTCCAAAGATAAGCAGGTGGTCCTCATCGACGGTGCGGTAGAAGTATTCTCAGCGTCCGCTGCGCTGCACCTAAAGGCAGCCCTATTCCCGAAGCCCGAGTTCGACTTCTGGGTCAACCTCCAGCTTTCCGACCTTTTCAAACTGAACCTTGCCGCGACCCTTACTGGAGACGTCAACTTTAAGGACTTTAGCAGCCTTGCTAAGGTCGACTTCTCGATGTACGCACTCATGGAGCAGCATATCGTCGATTACATTGTGGAGCAGCTGGACAAATCAATGGACTCAGCTCAAGAGGATGCGAAGAAAGGTTTCAACAACGCCAAATCCATTATGACCGCCGCGAAGGAGCAATTTAAAGCGCTTTGCCAGGAAGCGGAAAATAAGCTCGAAAGCGCGCGGGAGAGCTACAACCAAAAAGTACGGGCCGTCACGAACGACTTTAATAGAGCCAAGGAGGACCTCAAAAATACCCGCAAGCGTCTTCAAGGTGACGTCGACCGCGCGGAAGCTGCGTTCCACAAGGCGGTTGCCGATGCGACGGAAGCGCTGCGAATAGCACGTGAGGATGCTTCCTCCGCGATCAGCTCCGCCGAGAATGACGTCACGACCGCGCAGACCAACAGCGACAATGCTCTGAACACCGCACAAGGCCACCTCGAGCGAGCGAAGGCCGACTTCTATAAAGCCTTCAGCAGCGCGCAGCGAGACGTCGAGAATACCCGCAACCAGGTCGCTTCCTGCGAGAGGGACGTCGACTCGATCCAGAACACAATAGACGCCTACAAGCGCACGATCGATAACGATTGGAAGCGCGCGTTTGACCTCGGGCCGCAGATCCCGGCGCTTGAAATCGCAAGGGCACGGCTTGGACGGCGCTTCAGTTTGCCCAGGGCGTCCTCAGAGGTGTCGAAGGAATCATCCAGGGTTCGTCCTACGTGGCAGCCGAGGGTGCCATCGGTACCGCGCAGGGTGCCGTCGAAGCTGCCAAACTAGCCAAGGACGCCGCACTGAAGGCTGCAAATTTAACCCTTGCCGGGGTCAGGGAAACCCAGAACGGGCTTGTCCAGGCTGCCGAAGGAACGCTACACGCTGTGGAGACCGCGTCTGACGAGCTCCACGTCTGGGACGCCGCAAAGACCGCGCTTTCTGCCGGCGTATCTGTTGCAGAAGGCGCCGTGGCGGCCTCCGAAGCTACCTTCAACGGGCTCTCGAAGTGCGCCGAATTTGTCGCCTTCGACTTGGCTAAAAACGCGCTGGAGTTCGCAAAGAATAACACCAGCGAATTAGATATCGCCCGCGCGGCGCTTGAGGTAGCTCAGGAATCCGTCAATCTCGGCATCAACATCGGCAAATGGGCGATTACCAACGCCGGGCAGCTCCTCAATATCAGGAAGATTGAATTCTCCGGCTCCATAAAGAGCCTGGCTGGTGGACCGCCGCTCACTATCAACATTGAGGGTGTCGTGCTAGGAAAGGAGTTTAAGGTCAACTTCTCGTGGCAGTGCGATCTAGTCAAATTTATCAAGGACCTTTTCGAGAAATTATGGGAGATGATCAAGGAGGAAGCTAAGAAAATATTCTAAGCGTCCATCCATTTAATTATTTTTCGAAAGAAAGAAGAATATTTCTCACCTAGAAACACTACTAATCATTAATCACTTAAGTAATCCTACCTAGCAATTTTGATGTTCGGTTTCATAGTCATATTCTTATAATTTAGAGCAATACTCTTAGAGAGCCGTAAATAGAACTGCAATCACATCTTCATAGCTCATCTTAATACTTTGTAATTTTATTGATTGACATTAAAGGGCACAAAGCTTAGCAGATCTTCAGGAAAGCAGTGTTTATTGCGCTATACTGTTCTACCTTGGTGGACCATTTGAAACCCTATGTATTTAGGTTCATCTACTATTTATTTTTCCATGTTGTAGTCTGGTAGTATTTATATATCCCCACTAAAACCTCCCATCCACGGCCGCAGTCCGCAAATTTCCTGGATATCTCATTCGAGCTACCGCACAAGGAAGTCTGGTTGGGGCTATTCCGTCTCTAGGCTCAATACTACAAAGGAAACAACTGAATTTTTGTTAAGGGGTGTGCGCGCCGATTGTTATAATCGTGAACTCGATAAATGCCTGCATCGGTTCACACGAGAGCCATACAGCCGAGATCGCGAGAATCCATTCATAAAACTTCTTCCACGGAATATCACGGAACTCTTCAAAATTATTAATTTTAGATCATTCTTTGAAAAGAAAAAAAAAAAATTTTTTTTATAAGCTTTTGATTCTTTTAGACTAATCACTTTCAGTGGGACTGCAACACTCATCTACATTTTTCATCCCCTATCCCATCTGTATAAACAACGCTCGTTCATCATCGCAGAACCGTGCAGCTATATTTTTAGGATACTAGGTACATCAACTTAGCACAAAAGATAGTGGTTACACATAGCAGATATATCAAGCGTCTCGAGGGGTACATCATGCAAAAACGAGTAGTATAGTCTGGCAAATCTGCGTAAGGATAGACTTCCGAACTTAGATACAAATCTGCATAACCTCAGGGACATAAATCATGCTATCACCCATGCAAGCAATTCGAATCATGAGTTTTCTCTGTCTAACTAATCTACCGAGAGTTGCTCTACTAACTAAACACGCAGTCCCGTAAGGCCATACTGGTCTTTTCTTATTCAAAAATCGCTCCTACATTTCTACTAATCACCGATCCAGCCATTCTACTACCGGCGCTATGGATATACGGACGAACAGAACACCAAGTCTACCAAGGTCGCCAAGGATAACCAGCCACACAACACAATTTCCCATATATACTCCGTTCGACAGAGTTTCAATATAGGCAGCTGCGTAAATCAAACGGAGCTTATAAGAAGAATAGGAAGAGAGCGTCGTCGTAGATATCAACCGTAATTACAATTCATACACCATCAAAATCACAGCTAGAGTAGACTTCAACACAGCACCACGAAGGTACCAACGCTTTGATACTCCGGTGATGACGAGCGATATTGCCATTCGCTGAAATATCGGCGCGACATTGAACAGATAGTGCAATTCTTTCTAAACGCGCGAGGAACAAATCTATAATTCAACGTCATCAACTCCACATCTGGTGAAGCGAAATATGATATCAGACTTAAAGACCACTACTTCATGGCTTTATGCGTTGGAGTTAATGTGATGGTTGAAGCTAACAAGACTTTTCCTTTGAGTAAAATCTGAGATCCTCGCACGATACCCCCAATAGGTTTCTAAACCTCAAATAATCTTACTTAGAGCGTCACGTACCTCCCAAAGAGCTAAACCGCCCGTAGCATAAATATCTCAACAATCTAGCTAAAATGAAACGTCGGTCAACTTAGGTCGACTACTCCACCTAACGACACTGCTTTATAGATACAAAAGCCAAATACGCACAAATCATGAGAGAGGTGCAGCAACTACCATACAAAACAATCGAGGTCGAGTACGTTTAGAGGTAGACTTTATTAGAACACAACCCATTGAAAGGCAAACGCCAGTCCTCTGTCTTTCTTGACTATCTGATCAGCTAAATCTGGTATATCGTTGAAATGTTCGGATCATAGAGTTACCTATGTTATGTCATAAGACCGAGAGGACATATACGGATAGGTAGTGAGCCTAATCGCGGATTCTGCTAATCGATATAATCACTGGGGAATTTCAAGTTCTGAGGCTAAATACTAGTCAAGACGTTGAAAATAGAGCCAGCCAGGGCTTCTACCGAGTCTCAGTCCATCAAAGACAGTGTCGAGTCTACATATGCTATTGTGGTCAGGCGTCGTGTCGGTCGGAAGAATAATTCATATCACAGAAGAAGTGGTCCTTCAAGATCCAATGGCCAAAGCTTTCAAGATCAATAACTTGGAAATATATACGTATTATAAGGTGTGGATAAATTGCCCTATCTTCATGGACCACCGGCATGCGACTGAAAAGATTCCTCCTGAACTCTACACAATCTTACACAGGGAGAAACCAACGAAAGCAGCGGATATACAAACGAGGTTTTCATTTGCTTGACAACTAAATTCTGATCCATATTAATTACAATAAAACAATTTTCGCTTTCCAATTCATTAACCCTATTTTGTTATTATGTGGGCCTGGTGTCTCATACCCTACTCTTTACCCTTCAGTACCTACGGAGGAGGTCTTGGATATTCCAAGTTGCTTCCTAGATGATCTGGCATTGTCGAAGTTCGAGATTAAGCTATACCGGACTAACGATTTCATGCACCCTCCGAACAAACAGAATACGACTGACTACTTTACAATTCTGCCTTAGCGCATATGTCGCTTTCGTTCAGCTTCAAGATACATGCGATAGGAAGACAGAAAATTCTCTAATGTCTCCCAGCCTCAGATAACGCGAGATTGCAAGTAGCTGATCTACTAAGCTATACGGATTTGGGTTTTTTTAAAAAAAAAAAAAAAAAAAAAAAATCGTACGTATCGATACGTTAGGTATTCCGCTTAGGCGATCACGGCGAGAAGAAACAAAAGGGCCTTTCCAATTTCTCGTATCAAGGATATACGCAAAGAAGACCATCGTTTACAATATATTGCCTCTAAGCATCTTAGAGGAAACTCACCTTAAGCATTGAGAGACAGGCATCTTTTGATACTTTGATGAATATTTATCGCCTCTGAGTGAATTTAGTATAGCATGCGCTTCCAGAAAAGACGTCTATACTCGACTCACATCTGCAGACCACGGAGAAAACGCAAGACTGAACCTCTATTTATTTAGTTCCTAAAGAAATCAATTTCTATAGAATCGAATTTCAATATCAAGCGCCATCGATACAGAGAAACGAAACCGAGACTATAATATTTAATCCGCGAGCGCTAACCGTATAGGTGGTTCATTTCCTTTCAATAAAACATCGACCATTGGTTCTTACATGAGCGGATATGTTCTTACTCGAGTGGATATGTGCACCAATTTTATACACTACTCCAAAGGGCAAATTGTAGTCGTGCTCGCACTTCAGCTCTCGATCCTCTATTGCAATGAACGCCATATCATACTCCTAATAAAAAAGAATACGCTTCAACGAGAGCGCCGCAGAAACCCATAAGTCCGCTCATGATAATGAAGTTAATCCTTATTATGAGGTAAATTTGGTAACAATTTGCACACGTGCCAAAACATCGACGATAATGTCGTGAGATGATTACTCCATAGCAATCCTTCTGGCCGGATAACATTATCAAAACGATAGCTCCTAGGTTTAATATAATAGTATCCGTAATACTGATAGTACGTAAATTTTATAGGTAAACCTTATCAGAATTACAAGCAGTGTACCTATTTCATACGAAGGATTTCGAGATGTATTGGATGGAGCAAGTAGAACGAAAATGAAGCAGCTTTAGACGCGACAAACTATTGCTACAGGCTTACCAGGACAAGTTTTCCTTCGTGTCGTTAATACAGTCCCACAGAGAGTCTGAAAGGGAATACTCTTCTTGAATTTTCAACTCTAGTCTCCTTGCCAAAGCTCCAGGCTAACAGGAGGATTTATTGCATAAGCCAGCGGCCCCAAGTCCCAAATGCATTTTCATCCAATGTCGACGAAATTCGAAAATGTCTTTCCGACACAACTCAATGATTAAACTATTTAATATCGAGAAAACAAAAGAACCTCTTAAATGCCGACGCGCTGAAGTCTCCCTCATTACAAGAATTGCACCTTGAAGCTCCCAGGATCTCTATAAAAGCTTAACCCTGCAGACTGTCCTGTATGTATATGTGCTATAAGCAGCGTAATTTCCTCTCATAGGTTATTAATTATAGACTAGACCCGCAACGCAATATTCGTCCACCAATTGAACTCGAACAACGTAATAAAGTAGTGGCACATTTACCTGGTATATTTACTAAAAAAGTTTCTCAGGTGCGAAATATTCCACAGATAATTAATCCTCTCGCGAATTCCGCTATCCACTATCCTACACCGTTTGCGTCCCTCAGATACACCCAAATTCTTTCAGCCGAGATCGGCGCGATACGCCGGATATTACGCCAGCAATCACAGCTACTTGAGAACGTCGTTTAGGCACATACTGAATATAAATCCTAGCGTTGAACGTGTATAGACAGCCATATCCGAAGCAAGTGAGATACAACCAGCCGTGCCTTCAGGTTGCTTTTTGACGTCTGGCGAGATACAAGACTCAAGTGATGGCAGATAGCAGTGGCCAAACCTCAAAATATCTACTCAAGGAAGGACCAGATGCGCAACTGTGCAGCTCAGTCAACTTGTCCCAATAAATTCGTAGACTCCTTGTTTACCTTACATGTCAAACTATCACTATCGCTTAGAAATCTCGCTTAAATAACACTCAACGAGAAAATATCACTTAGAAATCTCGCTTATATAACACTCAATGAGAAAATATCGCTTCACACGCACTCTAGAAGAGTATTATCGATATCTTCTTCGTGTCGCGAACAGCGGCAAAAAAAAAAAAAAAAAAAAAAAATGAAGTCTAACACCAACTACCATAGCTTGTGAGACGATTTACCGTAACACCATCGACAAACGAGTTACATGAAGTATCCTACGATACTACCGTGAGGTCAAAAAGCAAGATCCACATTTAGAATCCAGACCTTATAGGCAATATAGTAGAAACATTTGGCTTTGCATATTCTTGTTGCCTACGCTTGATACACGGAGCCACGCTACATTCCGGTTGCTATCGCCGAAAATCAAATATGCACGACAATCAAGCGCCGTGGTTCGACGAACCGTAGGTTCTTATCAATTATAAAAAAACACCGTTACGCAGCTCAGGCGATGGAAACCCTACTTCCGTTTCATAATATGTGTTCTCGAGAGCTTTCGTCAGAACCCATATGCAATATCCTGCTGAGGTTAGTCTACTCATAACGCTTCATGTTAAAGAAGCTTTCCCACCTAATGTTGACCGGTATGTCTTCCTCGATACACTTCAATGGTTTAAATAGTTAATAGTGGAGCAAAAGAACCTTTAAGACGTCGATGCAGTGCTACTTACCCCATATTACAACACCTTGCACTTCAGGGATGGAAGTCCTTTTGTGATGACATGACTCTGCAGACTGTTCCTAGTGGTACTTCATATCTTGTTATGAACAGAATAGACCCTCATAACAATGTTGATTCGACCAAACGAATTGGAAAAACGAAATTAATGAGTGATACAACCACGCATTGTATTCACTAAAAAAACTTCCCTAGGGTGAAATATATCCGCGCGCGCGAATAGAATGATCCCATAGAGAATTCGTCTCTACTACACTACACCATATACATCTCTACGATACACTCAACTCGAATGATCCTCGAAATAGACCTGACCGATTGAATCTCTAAACCGAGTGCTAAAATACGCTCAATATAGTGCCAGTGGTCATAACTGCTTGAAAGCGTCGGCTAAGCTACATACAACATTCACAGTCTGCCGTCAAACGCTTACAGCTCAGTCAATTTCAGGGCAGAAAATATAAAACCCGCGGTGTCTAGTACTTCAATATCCGATAAGACAAAAGACCAAAATGATAATGCCGTGCAATAGCTAAACCGCACGATGTCTACCCGATAAGAATTTAGACGCGCGACCGTGCAGCTTAGTCGCCTCCACGTCCTAATGCATTTAAATTTGTCTAATCTATAACTATCTCACATGCAAGCGTGTCGTTTAGAGGGCAAGCTTAAACAATACACCAAAGGAGATATATCACAAAAGTAGAGCCGAACAATTTCTGTCGATATTTTCGCTGTGTAGCAGACAACCGTTAAAACTTAGAACTTCGAATCAGATATCATAGCTAATTATAAGAGCTACCATCATGCACGTAATAAAGCAACTGCATGATCCATCATACGATACGACCGCAAACTCAAAAAAGTCATCGAAGTTTGTTATCCGACGATTTTGACGGTACATGATATAAAAAGCATTGAGCGGTTTTGGAACTGCTGTCGTTTACACGGGATGTTCGGCATGTGCTATAACGTATTAACCATTACAAAAGATCAAATATATAACACAATCAAGGGATATAGTTCAAAGCCCTCATTTTTGCCTTTTCAGTTCAGCCAGGATCGCCGCTACGCAGCTCAGGCGATACAAGTCCTGTTTCCACTTCATAGTATGCGTTATCGAGAGTTCGCCTTACGAATTATACAGAATCTCCTGTTTAAGGTTGGATGTTATATAATGTTATTGGCCATTTAGCAAGTGAACTAACAGCTATCAGACCGGCTATCCGAGTATATCTATGTATTACACGGGTGCACGCTCTCACACATATTTATGTATCTTATTCGGTTAAGTTCAGTCTACAACGCTGTACTATAGCTCTATCACTCTTCACGTGCACTATAATAACCCAAAAAACACCACCAAACAACTCTTATGCTGACATATCTTTCGTATCAAATCAAATAAGATGGCATATCAATTAAAACGCGCGGGATCCTGGAATAATTTCTGCCTAGTATCCTATATAAGACATGGCGATAAGAGATAGAAGCTAAGTCGGCGCAGTTCCAGTCGGCTTATTTCGTACGACCGTCCTTGTCCAGGTCGCCTTCTCAGAACGCCGCATGATATGTAAGATCTTCCGATACCTCCGAATATTCATCCTTGCGCTTGGTTTCGCTAGGAGCTTTGTTTTTTTTTTAAAAAATTCTCTCTTTCTGCTCCTTATTAGGGTATTCGCTGAGGCGTTAACCCTTGCTCGTTAGTGAACGTTAAAAGTAGATCAAATCGCTTCCAGCAATGATATCGTTTGACTTTTGGAATATTGGAAGACAATACTCTGCGCGATTGAGAATTGCGTCCCATCCGATAAGAAAGAGCATATAGAGTGGCCAGTTGTTTAAAAGGCGTATAAGGTAAGGTAGGCGAAAGATACAATCAGAATACTGGAAATTACGAGTAATACTAATTTGAGCAGTGTATTATCACACATGACAGAAATTGCATCACCTTGCGAGCCCGTTGCATCTTCGACGAACATCAAAGAGTTTCGTTTCAAACTCCCGGAAATGAGCTCAGGTATTTTTGTTTCTTACCCCTCGGTCAGCGCGAGCGGAGACTTTCTTCTTCTCGAGACAAACATTCGAAGATTTTGTTTTATCTCTCCTGTGATCTCCAACCGTTATCAGTCCTTTCTAGAAGGGCTTCCAGAATCCTTGCTGTAAGATTCTTTCTTGGGAAGTTGCTCGTCTCCGATCTTTACCCGTCTTGGCAGACGTTTAGATCTTGGCGACCGTTCAATGTCGATACTCCCTACGGCAGGTTCGCCAAACCACTTCGAGATAAGATAAATGCACTATTGTCTCTTCATATTGATTATACGCTAACTGATCTATAAAGTTTCTCAATTTATGATCCTTGACGACACTGTGCTCGTTGGTGTCTCGGGGACCGGTCATGATCATTGGGGATGGTATCCTCCATGTGATGTCGGACTCGGTTGACGCCGAACCAAAACATTAAAGCCCCCTCCGATTCCGCAAATCACCCCGCAAAATGGAATGTGCCTGTCAGTCAGGCCTATTTTCCGCAACCGTATACAATGGAGTCATTAACCTTATCGGTTAGAACGACCAGTTTGCAGGAAATGACGATGTTTACTCTTGTCCATATTCCCGTTCGAGAAGCATTTGGAAAACCCGTTTCATTTCGGAGGCTGTTTGTTTAGCTCGCGATGGACGTTCGGTAGACTGCTTGAGGAAACAATTTCTTCCGGAAGACGCAAGAGCTCGTACGTGCGGAGGCTTTTTTTGGATTCGGTTTCCTCTACGGGCAAATAGATGTTTTGCAGATGTTCAAACAAAGCGGGGTTTTGGCAGAAGCGACGCTCAAAATGCATGAGTCTAGATGCTTTGAAACCAGGTATAAAGAGGACGCGGAGTTCACCTCTGGAACCGATTTTCTCACCATCACCAACTCACGCTTCTTCGGCCCTCTCTTCATACAAAAAAGAACCAGTTCTTTTTATTTCATTACTTTCCTTTTCATTCTACCAAAACAACCTTTCTCTACTCCCAACACAACAAATTTCTTATTTTTGACAAGATAATCTCCATCACAAACCCCTACTTTAACAAAAAAAAAAAAAAAAAAAAAAAAAAATGCAGCTCACCGCCGCCGCCCTCCTCGCCTGCTCCGCCGCCTCGCCAGCGGTCGCGCCATCGGCACCCGCAAGTCCCCGATCAACAGCAGCAACCCTTCGCCTTATACATCTCGCAATCTGCCAACCCGACCCTCGCAAACAAGTACCTTGGTCCCGCCCACATCGGCGCCGCGCAGGACCTCGCTGCAATCGTCGACCAGCCCATGGAAGTATTCTACCTCCAGAACGGGCAGCTCTACTACAACCTCCAAACCGCTGACGGGCAACAATTCCAGTCCGCCGCCGGTTTCAGCACACACCTCCGCCCCGGTCAACACCTCCAGCCGCTGTACATGACGCCGCGGGTAATTCAGGTGTTGCGCCGCCGAGTAATGGTAACGGGACGAATGGCGGGATTGTGACGGATAGTAGCTTTTTGATCGATAATCAGGCGCATTTGACCGTTAGGGGCAGCGGGAGTAAGTGGTACGCGTGCTCTGATACGCAGGGTGCTCCGGAACGGGGGAGACAATGAATGCGTTGAATCTGTTGTGGATGGGGATCAGCCGATGGATAGCAACTGCGCGCAGGTTACGGTTGATGTTGTTACGGTGCAGCAGGATCTAATACTCCCCCGCCGGCGGCTCAGAGGATCTAAATGGAGAGGGGAGATTTGAGTGGTAGAACTCCGCGAGGCGGAGAGGTGGTCTTTGCTTTTCTTTCTGAGATCTGGATGATCTAGTTTACTTTCTCCACGAAACCTTATATGATAGAGGGCTTCTTCTTTCTTTTCTTCACTTTTTCGATTCTTCAATTTCGTTTATATTTCTTTTCATTTGTCTTCACTTCACTTTTTCTTTCTTTCTCACTATTCTCTTCCACTCCAAAACGTAAAACCTGTACTTTATATAGATGGAACTTTATGGCGAAAGCTATAGCTTGCGAAGCTACCCCCGTTAGACATAGATATATCACATCAAATAGACAAAATAAACAAGACATGCATTCGATATCCATTCTTTTTCAATCTTCATCTACGTGATAGTAAATCTCGTCTGCTATTACTGCAGGTATTGGGACAGCTTCTTTCCTATATCTAACAATGCGGTTCGTCTGTATTAATCGAGTACTTAATTACAAAAGTAAAAAAACCTTGAGCGCCTTTCGTTGTATGATTCTAGTCTAATTATTCGTATCCGGTAATACTAAGTAGTATTCATTATACCTTTAAAAAAACGAAAAAAGAAATATCATCGTGATCGAATACAGTGCCAAGAATAAAAAAGAAAAGCTTAAGAAGAGAAAAAAGGATGATGAATGCATCAACCATACGCCTGCCACCAACTTCGTACGTGAAAAGTAATACGATCCGCCTCCCACGATAATGACCAAAAAAAAAAAAACAAAAAAAAAAACGACTCGGATGCTAGACTCCCATAAGAATCCCAAAAATAATACTTCAAAAGGACAAGTAAAAAAGCAAAACGGGCAGTGTCATTTTCTTCGATTCAAAAATCCCTCATAGTAGCCCTCCTCCCCCTCTCCCCAATGAACCCCTTCTCCTCACCGACCGAAACAATAGAACCTCTCATGGTCTTCTTCTCCAGCTTCCTTCTCTCGACTTTATGCCTCCTGAACTTCTCCACCACTTTTCTGAAGAACCTCCTGATCTTCTTGCGGCGACCCATGCCGCTCCTGTCCGGCGAGAAATCGAGTATGCTGTGCGCGGGCGTGCTCGCGAAGCTTGACGGGTGCGAGTGTACCTGCGACCACCAGACCGCGCTGTTGTTCCTGCTGTTGCCGTAGCTGTACCTTTTGTCGCCGACGAAGGGGTTCTCGTTTTTGGTAGTGGCAGCGGTAGTGTGGTGCTTCATGCTAGTAGAAAAGGCTCCAGGGTTCGAGCTGCGGTGGCGCACGAGGGCGGACGCTTGTTGAACGCGCGACGAGCGGCAATGGTGGCGACGTGGTTTAGACCGCCGTGGTGTTTCTTGTTACTGTTGTTGTTCTTGCTTTTGCCGTTGCTGTTTTTCGAGACGGTGTTCGAGCGCGTGGGGAGGCAGCTATCGTCGAGAGACTGGCCGCGGCGGAAAGCGGCGTACGCGGAGCGGACGGAGGAGTCGGAAACGGCACCCAGTGCTGCTCTGAGGGCCGCAGGCGCAGGCGGAACTGTGGAATTGTTAGTACGCGGGGGATCGGAGCGGAACATGGAAGGAGATCGTGGACGAGCGCATCAGAGTCGTGTATTGCTTGGGCAATGGCGTCGGCGTGGGTGGAAGATTCAAGTCGACTTCACGCTCGTCCGGTAAAACTAAAGGGGAAACGGCAGGCGGTGTATTAATCCTCGGAGGTAGCGTAGCAGGTATCTTCAAACCTCCATTCTCATCCTCTGTTCCGAACACCTCGATCTTTGGCGGCTCGGCCGGAACGGGAACAAGTACACCCGCCTCCTTTCCTTTATCCTTTTCTTTCTTCCCCTTCCCGGTTGGATCACCGTGGATGGCAGCGTACGCCCTCTCCAGCGCGGACTTGGACACGGATCGCATCGGCCTTCTTCAGGACCGAAGGCGGCGAAGGTCCCGCAGCCGCCAGCGGTGCGCGGCGGGAGTTGTAACGACGCTTCGACCGCGTAGGAGGTTGCGTTGCCTTGGATATAACCGGATGCGGAAGAATCGGGCGGAGGGACGTTCTCCTTGTCTTCATCGCCGTTGGTTTCGGAGATGTGCAGCGAGAGAGGGAGAAGCGCTTGACGGAGTCGTTGAAGGAGAGGACGGTTTTGGAGAGCTTCAGTGAGAAGTTGCTGTTTCTACTCCTGGGGGACATCCTTGAGGGTTCTTTCTGGGTATTTTACGAATAAGAGAGAGGAGAACTGGATTTATAGATTGTGTGAATTGAATCAATAATGTATTATACTCTTATCTTTCTATAGCTTGGTTGATAGAATATAGTGCGATATATCGATAGACGATGTGGAGAACAGGGAGGTTGAAGGAGCAGATATGAAGCTCCGCAGAGACTCCTCTTGAGAAATAGACATCGCTACTGTTAATATATATATATATATACAACAGCGCTGATTAGATTGGGGAGGCGACGGTGGTGACGATGCAAAACACGAGGACTTGCTGACGTCCGCAGGAGTCGACGAACGTTCACAAAAATAAAATAATTTTTTTTTTTTTTAAAAAAAAAAAAAAAAAAAAAAGGAAACAAAAGGAACAAAAGACAATCTTGCCATGTGAAAAGCCAGCCACGCGCAAAACTTATAATAGGCAGAACAGATTCTAATTGAAATGGTATCTATAATCTGCTATTCACAATGCAAAAACAGAATGATGCTATATGCCGTCAGTGAATAACTTCACGGTCTCCCCTCAATCCGTACTATATTCCCCACAGCTGGTATGGCCGCGGGTATAGGTCTAGCAACACTCCCATCCCACTCCTCCTTCCTTACGCTATCGCTCCTCTTCATCCCATCATCATGTACCGGCTCACGCGCTTCTAGTAGATCGACCATAGACTCTACCTCACACGTCGTCGTCATATTTATCGTCAACCCACCCTTCGGCCTGCACGCCGTCTCCTCATCGCTCCCGTTATCGTACGAATACCGCCTCGGTGTGCCGCCGACCATCGTAAAGCTCTCCCTCGCCGGCACCACATTCCCGTTCCCTCTTTATTCTGCGACCGCTTAAAGTCACTAAGTGGATACTGCGGCGTGTTGTTTCTATTGTTGTTGGAGCTAGACGAGATGGATTTAAACCAGCTGGAGGAGGATATAACGGCTTTATGAGCGGTGCGTTTACTGTTATTGTCGCGACGAATGTTTCGCGGATAGCCCATATTGCGCTTTCGTTTTTGACGCGGATGGAGCGGAGGGTGAAGATTACGCGGAGGGTGGTGGCGAGGATGACGAAGACGCCGGAGCAGAGGAGGAGGGCTAGGAGAAGTTTTCTGAAAATAAGAAACGTTAGGATTAGTGGAGCTTCTCGTGCGAATTACATTCCAAGAGAAAAAGATGCTTACTTTTTGAGCGGAAGGCGGACTTTCCATAATATGGGAATCGGAATTAGGAGGAGTAGGATATCGGTCCTATAGTATCAACCGTTAGCAATGTGAAGAAAAGAATAATAATAATAATAACTGCGAGGTTAGTAGAGGTAAAACTCACGATATATTCGTAATACCGAGCATAATAACGTTCGGTATGCCGAGAGTGCATTTATCGCCGGGATACGGTCTTACTTGCCACTGCTTCTGCACGGGGACGCAGTGGAATAATATAGTACACTGCAACGCGACGTACCCGAGCAGTACGAAGACGGCAATGTACGTCAGCATCCGCTGCTGGTCTTGGAGGCCAAGCGTCATGCGGGGCGTACATGTGTAACAGGCAGACTTTGAGACTATGTAACCGAGAAGCAGTGATTGATTAGTATTTATTATTATTATTATTATTATTATTATTATTTCAAGGGAAGGTTTTGTAGAGAAAAACGTAGCCTTACCACCATACCGCCGTCGTGTAGCTGACCCAACCGCAAAAGTCGGCTAAAGATCCGCGGGCGATACCGTTGATAGTCTCTTGGTCCATATCCGCCGTCTTGTCGTCTGTCAGATTGGAGTTTGTGCCGGTTAAACCTAGGTACAACGTTTCGGATCAGAATATATTTATTGACATTGATAGTGTAATTGGTTGGTACAAGTGGAACATACCGATTAAGTGTAGACATGTACAGGCGCAACTGAAGAATATCTTTTCGTGAGCCAATAAATATTAAACGATTAGTATTGAGATCGGTTTCGTGGCGATGTGAAATGAGAGACTTACGATGAACAAAAGCACGAAGAAGTCATCGCCGTGCCAGTTTTTGGGATTCCAACCTAGTATTTTTGCCCTAGCGAACACTCTTAATCCTACGACTAGCACAGCAATGCCGTAGTATGTGAAGGCTTCGGTCTCGAAGGGCGATATCGTCATTTTTGTCCTCTTATTCGATGTCCAGTTGCAATAAAAAAAAATCCTTAATAAAGCACCCAAAAGGACTCAGGCGTTTTCTCGTAGACTCTTCACAAATGGCAGCGTAAACGAAATGCGGGAACCCAGTCGTCAAATATGAGCCAGCAAATGAATTCCAAGCTTGCCTCAAACAAAAAAAACAAAGCTTCGGTATAATTTATCCGGGGCCCAAGAAAACAACACAAGCTTTTTTCCAAGGAAAAAATCCTTCGAGGGACACATTCGCGTCCTTATATTCAATAGCAATAATCTAGTTTTCAGGAAGTCATCATTGTTATTGCTGTGCCCCCGTACAACGACATAGGCAGCCAATCGCCTGCCTTGACGTGATAGGCAAGAGACATGTCTGACATCAAAGCTGTGCTAAAGGAAAAAAGTTAAAAAAGAAGGGAACCTCTATGACTAGTTACGAGCGGGTCGCGAGTTGATTCGATTAACATGTGCCAGTTGCGTTTTTGTCTCGCAAGGAAAGACCAGTAAAAAGTGCAGGCACCTAGATAAGCATTGACCAATGACCGCGTCTCACGGGCGGCATTGACCAATGGTGGTTTCCTATGGGGCGACCGTTTCATTGTCTTCCGTTGCTTGCAGCGCGGGCTGCGGCTTCGAATGAGAATAAAAGGTGATCTGTGACAAATTGTCTCTATGGAACCTTGAGGCATTTTGTCTCCGGATAAAGAAGCACCCCGGACGTGGGAGTGATTGTTCTTAATCTACTGTAAAAGATTATCAGAGCTTGCTAAAATTATCCGCGGGAGATAATCACCTTAATTCTCGTTATATTGCATGTGTACTATATTCATCTGTTCGAGTTTGAAACTCATCACGCAACGGTTCGAACAGCGAATGCAATTATTATATGAGCAGCAAGCAGGGTTCATCGCCGTTCGCTCTCAAAACCTCAAACAACTTTACCTTCCTACCGATAAAAACGGCAAGCGGAGAGAAACGTCCGAATCGCGAAATCATTTTGATCTCCACCTTCGCGCTCGCTCATATATTATAAATGGTATAAAATCAAACATCTTATTAGATATTGCGACGTTGCAGAAGAATTCAATGTTTAAGTAATAATTGACCAATTTGACACCCCCGCCCCTAATCTTTCTAGTCTTATTCTAGAAGGAATATCACTGTGACTAGTTGTTGGCCTCTGGACGGAAGTGGCGTAATAAGCGAAGAAGCGGTGGAAAATTCCGTGGGCCGCCGACTGTTAACACTTTGTTGGCACCTTACCTCGGAAGATGAGGGGCTCAAATGCGGGTTTTCTCTGCAGGATATGAAGTCATTGTATAATGATTATCTTGAGAAAATGCTCAATAAATGACTGGCACTTCTAGTCAAAACTGACTTCACGTTTCAATAGTAATATAGGTTCGGGTAAACTGAAAGCGAAAAAAGGTGCGGAAATTGTATATTTGCGAACTTTGCGAGCTCTGATCGGCGGTCAGAAGAGTCGGCGCCGGCGTATAAAGCTTGTGCATAGCTTGTTGATGGCCACCATATACAAATTTACCCGCGATGCATCTGTAGCTGACCAAAGCCTTAGGTTTTGAACCCTCAACGAAGAATTTTATACTATTCTTCCTTTTATTGGCACTATCAGTGTAATACGCAGTCACAGCTCTTGAGATACCTATTCATCTACTGGCGCATGTCCCTGTAGTTTGTGTATTTAATGTTCATGCCCAATAAAATATATTCTCGGTATACGATTTGGAAGGTTTAAACCTACAGTCAGAAGCAAAGATGCTCGCGGAGGTACCGAATAGTCTGGCGAATGAGCTATGTTCGAGTAAGCACCGATTGTTGAGTAAGAAATGGTTCTTGGCAGAATTTTCAGCCTTTTCGCGAAATTCAAAAATATCTTTTGAATAAGGACCGGTTTGCAGTGTCGCCACGCTCCTCAAATTTAAGTAAGAACCAGCTCCTATTCGCCGATTATACAGTATTGGAGATCGGTTCCTATATCATGGCGTCGACGTTGTCCCATATCACTAGTAGCAACCACTCCAATTGGCGCTCCAATATAGCATTGAACAATCTGTCATATTGCAAAAAGCGGGTATTCGTCCAGAGCAGAAGCGAATAGCGTAGAGGCTTCTGATTAAGGCTCGTTCCAGCCGTAACGACAATTTTCGCTTTTTCTCCAGCAAATTCATAGCTCCAGCGACTAGGAAAAAAGCCTCACGACGAAGATAACGAGTAGGCCATTCCGAATAGAAAACGGAACAATTGGGCACGTGCATGCCGACGTCTCATTTAAAAAGGTTCCTGTGCGAAATTCGCCTGCCGAAGCCCTATAGTAGCTGGTATTTGGAAGCGAGGCTTGGCAGTCCGTTGAAAGGATTAAAAGAAGCTTCTGGACCCTTTTATCTAGACGTCAGGGGCTTAGATTGCGCCATTAACGATATATTTCATGAGAGACAAGATGTCGAATCAAACAGCGGGGCCGCGGCGCGGTCGCCTTGCAGGTTTCGACTGTGCGAAACCCCGGGTATTGAACGGAAAAACGAGCTCTTCCAACCGAAAGGAGCTTTCATCGAGCATCGACACTGCCATTGAGATTAATCCTTGGTGTTAGCAAATGGAATGAAATGCATGGAGAATCGACGATCTTGGTAAATGTTTCCCGTATTGAAGTCATAAAGCAGCCATTGAAGAGAAGTTCGTGGAATTTTTTCTAGCAAGGCTTGGAGACGCGCTTTACCTCTTGCTTTGAACAAACATATTTTCCACGGAGTTCCATCGTGGAGAGCACCTTGAGAAGGACAGCAAGGGCTCAATTCGTTTCCTGAGAGCAATCGGTTCCTTACTCATGCGTTTGAATCTTGCGTTTGAGGCCGATTCCTCGAATTCTGTAATATAGTGAATCGTTGAATTCTGAAAGCCTTACGCTGTGTTGGCATTGGCTCTTGGTATGCCAGCGCACATCATGCGTGCCGGAATATGGCGCAGTAACGTCCCGTACGTGTCGTACGCCGAATACCAAACGTTTTTCTCGTGATTGAGCTCTCCATCTGCAATACCAGCAACGATGGAGAAACGAATCAAGTTGATAAGTTCAAGAGATCGTCATGATCATTTTGAAGAAAGAGGGAAATTTTATAAATAAAGGGAAAGTTAACCCCTAACCCCCGTTCGTTGGGGGAGAGAGGAAGAGGAAAAGGTAAAGCCTCGTAAACGAAAAAAAAAAAAAAAAGCCGCGTGCTAAATTGATACGGGACATACGATAGCGTTTAAAGCGTTACCGAATCGAGAGATGTAATAGGTCAGAGATAAACGCGTCGATAACGACCCCAAGCTTCAACTGCAGGGAATCGATCGTGATTCAAAGAACATGCCAGAGAGCACCAATGTTAAACAAAAGGTTATACGATATTCCTATACACAAGTATCATTAGAAGGAGGCGGAGTTATTCGATGAGGTATTTAGCTACATTTAACGCTAAAACGCCTCAGCGCTAGAGTTTGGTTCGCGCGATCGCGAGATGTTTCCATTATCAGCGGCGCGCAAGGTCAGGCGTCTGGAGGTTTCGCCCGCGAACTCCTTCGTTCGAGATGCGCCTTGCTAAGGAACTGGGTTCAGGGGCTTATACGGGCTCTAGTGATCTCTTGTGCTTTCCATACGGAACTTCGTGCTAGCTTTGAAATGTATTGTCATGTCTTCAGGATTTTTATATAAACTATGCTGAGCTCCTCGTCCAACCTAGTCGTTTTCTTTGGCTATAAAGTGCACTTGTAAAACTATGAGATATGCTTAAGTTGGGCCCATGGGAATATTAAACGGGAGAGAAGGCCTTGCTCCTAAAGCACAGGCCTTTTCGTCGCAAGGCTGGGATAAGTCCTCGGTAATTTAAATTTTACAAAACATGTATGACGAAATTGAATATGTACCCACTAAACAGGTAACAAACCTTTGCGTTTTGGCTTACAGATGTATTAACTCCACGAGCCTTATTCGCTAAACCCCCTATAGCTGAAGAGGCATAATAACTACATGCGAGTCTTAATATGAAATACATAGCGCGAACGGCAAGGAATTAGGAAAAGGATTCTAGTTGCCTTGCGGGTTTTACCTTAAAGGAGAAATGGCTCCTTTTATTTTTAGATATCCTGCAAAATTTAAGGAAACGGAGCTAATCCAACCGAGTATTGCTACCGAGCATTGCGACGCGATCTTCCCTGACGGGGCTGTAGGATTTTGAGGGTGGAACCCATGACAGGCAACTAGGCCCTGTTATCAAGCGGGGCCCAGTGCGGAAATTATTCTTTTATCTTCTTAGACTGTAGCTGTCTAGTTGCGCTTTTGAATTAAATAGATCTTTCCGGCAAGTTTTCTTTTTTTTTTTTCTCCTAATATCTCTCGAAAGATGAAATGGTGGATAATCCCTATATTCATTTTTTCGTCCGTTCTCCGCGACGAGTTCCAAAAAGTCTATCGACGGCCGCTCAAGAAAGAGGATTTCCAAATAGACCATCGTCGCTGCTACAATGATTACAACGCTAACCATAACACTCCTTCCCCTTCTTTCCCTTTTATCCTTGATAGAGATGGTTTTTCGCTCAAAGGACTCTCCGGCAAGACGGCGAGCAATTAAACTTTATTCCTGGAAATATCAAATAGCAGCTGCGCCATGGGCAAAAACCTACCATTTCGAAGCTCGTCTTTAACTGTTTCACGATAGTGATTCGTTATATACTAGCAACCCACGGTTATGGACGCCTCTACCTATTCTGAATCGCCCGACGACATCATGTCTTTTGGCCTCCGGGCTAAGCCGCGGGTTTCACAAAGAGCACGGTAACTTTTTCTATCGCTGGTACCGCCTCGAGATACCTCCGTTACGGACACCTTGGTGTAGGATCTTTATGTCAACAATGACCTCGTACTTTGTTGCAAGAACTCCACATCCGCTTCTAAAAACAAACTGAAGTTGACGCCTCGATGTAAGTATTTAAAGGGCTTAGAGATGTCGACGTTGATCAAAATCAGCAGAACATTCACATCTGAATTCAAAATACATTCCCATCTACCCTTCTCACCGTTCCCAACTATTACATCCACACAAGCTGACGCCCAACCTACTCGCAAAGCTCCTCACAAACAATCAAGATGCCTCAGGCTATAGAAGTTGCGTGTGTAAGTTTATATTATCTAAGTCCCTCATAACACGGCCGATATATTCTAACTCTATGTTGGACTTTAAACAGCCCCGCTGTGGAGACATCAGACCGATCGTAGTCGATGATAACTTTAAGAACGGCGACCTCTCGAAACATGAGATTTTATCTTCGACTGCGATTCCTGTTCTGGGAGATTCCTCATCAAGAACTTCGAGCTCCCAAGGGCCTATTCCTCGATGCCTTTGTTCTCTTTCTACAGGGCCCCTACGGCAGTCAAATTGTATGCCCTAGCTGTGGCTCGATCATAAAAACCTGTCATCCTATAAAGGTGTGTAATCAGTTCCCGAACTATCTGACCTTTTTTTTCTTTTTTTTCCCCCTATAATATAAAGAAATTTCGTCCTAATATTTTTTCTTTGCGGCAGATGCATTGGCAAACATTTGAAACCTTACCTATGCATGATATGCGAAAACGAAAGAGTTCATACTCAGTATAACTTTACGCGCGTGGACGACTGTATTAAGCATATAAAAACGAGGCACT
Source organism: Pezizomycotina sp. ARF18 (assembly GCA_002224055.1). Taxonomy (NCBI): domain Eukaryota; kingdom Fungi; phylum Ascomycota; species Pezizomycotina sp. ARF18. The sequence continues at coordinate 68,266 of AZLU01000216.1, forward strand.
ATCCCGGTGTGAGGAGTGCCGACCTCTTCCAGAACCAGCACTATAGGATGCTAAGCGAAAGCGAGATGGACGCGGCTGCGTACGTAAGTGATACCTCCTCTTGACGTTTCCATCAGGTGCGAGTGCTGATGATTTTGCCTGCAGAGACACTTTCAAGAACTCTATAGTCCATGAAGACGACGCCACTGGCGACCGGTCGGAGCAGTTCAGCCAATTGCACAAGATAGACATCTGTTAATAGCGGGTTCTGCAATTTGTGTTTTTCCTTTAAGTACTATAAAAACGACAAACTTTGACAGCCTAGATCGTTTTTCAAGACCCATAAAAGCTTCCAGTACAGCGGCCCACATTTTTACGTCTGTGCTTTGCCTTTCCACTTTCTCATTACTTCTTCCCTTTTACTTGATTTTTGCTTATTTTAATTCCCGTTTTTGTATTCTCGATGGCTTTTGTTTTTCTGTTTTCCTTTATTACCACTGCCGCGCCTTAGCAATGTTCCTAAAAGCTTTAGACTAGACCTCGCGTGCTTCGTTGCTTCTTTTATCCTTCTTGTGTTTATTTCTTTAGTACATAAAAAAAGTTAATAAAAAATAATTGACCTGGAGCTCTCGTTCTCGGGAGCTTCAGGCGCAATTAAAAAAAAAAAAAAAAAAAAAAAGATTTGAATGATTATGAGTATAGAAAGACGATAACTGCCAGCTCCGTGATGTTATGAGCGCGCTACTGGGTTTATAGCGGTTGCTTGCGGTTGTATCCCAGCTGTTTTCTGCCATCAGCGATTGGCCGACAGCCCACTTCGTGTTCTGCCTACGAATCTATCTGCACGTACCTACATATATCCAGTGAACGTAAACTACCCGTGATATACCTGAGCTACAATACAAGAGAGCAAACTCGGATGCCCTTGAAATTCTTTAGTTGAGGTTGAAGAGTCGCAGATGAGAAGAAGTAAGAATTTAAAAGTTTGTGAAATCTAGAATTGTTTCCCAGTCATAGTTAAATTGTATTATATCGAATATATATATGGAGAACGTTAAATATATAGTACAGATAATGTTAAATGCATAGGATGAATATCATATTTCTCAGCCCTTGTATTACAATCTCGCTAGTACCGTATAATCTGGCGGATAAGTACCAATGTTTAATTTGATTCGGGGAGCACTACGATGCTAAGCACGATGCTTATTCAAGCGTAGATGCTTGCTTTGTAGTAGGTGCTTATCCGCCAGGTTATATGGTATTTACTAAAGGAAAATTCTTTTCTTGCCAAGATGGTGCTGAAGTTGTGAGCTGAGCCGTGAGTAACTTTCTCCCGAGGAACTAGTAAGCAGGAACGAACTAAAAGTGGCTTGTATAAATTCAAACAAGCAGGAGAGAAGCAGCATTAGCACTTACATACTATCCTAACGTAATCTCGTGACGCTCTGCTAGAGATGAGATATAGGTGACTGGCGGACACAGATTTTCTGATGATTAGAGATCGAGCCTACTTCCTCCGTCCCATCTGGATTGAATCATGACCTGACCAGAGAAAGCGATCTCCAAACTTCCAAAAACGTCTATTCAAAGCTTTGCGGGCTCGCATTCCGAACGGCTGTAGTGCTTTATAGCGATAGAACAATGGATGACGGAACGGCGGTGAGAATGAGGAAACATTAGAGTACTGAAATGGAAGTTCTAAGAATGACGCCCAGCAGTAGAAGGAAAGATTAACAGCGCCGGCGAAAATAGACGAATATTCAGCATAGAGAGCAATCAAGCTGAAAAGGAAGCGCACTTTATTTTTTTTTTTTTTTTTCTTTTCACCTTCAGTAAAAAAAAAAAAAAAAAGTGACAAGCCTTTAAAGCAAACTTCACATTAAAAAAAAATAAATACCACAAAACCACATCCAACGATAGCTTCTTCACATACTAAGTACTTTCAATCTTCCACTTCCTGTCAAATCAACGACCAATCATCCAAATACAAACCTCTCCTTCAATGCTTCATCAATAACCTTCTATCGCTTTAGGGCTGTCACCATTCTCAAATTAAACGGCTATTATTTCCTCCGTCCCATACTTGATAGTAGTTGGTCGTCATCGTTCGTCGTTCACACTGTCCTTTTCGGCTTTTCGGACTGTGCGGGCTCCCAACTCCAGTCTGGCAAAGGTGAATTTGGCAATCTTTGACAATAACTTTGCCATGTTTGCTTCCCCTCTTGTGAGGGAATGGTTGAGCTTTTACTAACATGGGATATCAAACAGCAGATTATTCATCTTTTTCGGCGGAATACATCTCAAAGAGGGGCTTTGCTGGGTCTTGCTCACCGAGTGACTTGAATTTCTCTGCTGGGTGATTCTAAACTCCGACAAGCTAAGCTTGGGGTTTATTGCTCTGTGGGGTTTGAGGCCCTCAGTCAGTGTCGACCTTCGGCAAATGGGACTCGACAGTATTGTTTGCTCAGATACTGGAGACCAGAGACGTGGATTTCTTGTCCTCCCTCCCGCGGCTGACGCCCAAGCTCCCTAGGCTTGTTAGCCCAAGCTTCGTAAAGCTCAATGTAATCTCTCATTCAAAATCAATGCAATGCGTCTTGAGTTTTCTCCCACATTTGCTAACAAATTATCAATCCAAGCTTCCAGCTTTTACCCATGATCCCCGGACACCGGCAACATCGCCACTGTTTATACCCTTATACCCCGTATTGGGTTCTTGGGGAAAAGCATTGACGCGGTAAAAAAGCTTCTCGCTAGCGAAGATCGTCAGCAGCCCCTTCCACAGCCGCCTCATACTACATCGCGCATTCTTAGGTCCGTAGTAGATGAGAGTATTCATGCACCGCTTTTCATGCAGAAGTCGGCTTATCAGATAGAGCAGAGAGTTACGTTCGGCGGGATCGTGGTTGACACTCCGTACGCGGAGCAGATGAGGAAACACTACGGAGTATAACGAGGCGCGAGTTGTCGAAACAGAGAAAAGAACGCCGAAATCAACGAACACCTCCGGACGAAGTCGGAGTGTGCGCCAATTGGTACGGGTCTCTCGACGCATTTTCGGCTGCCTTTATGCCACAAACCCCCTTCTCCTCCCAGTAGCGACCGGGGCCATACCTTGGGGATATTGGCGACACTCCCTTCAACCTTCCAAATCATTTGGTAAGTAGAATGACCACATTGCGCATCAAGAAAGAAAATACATAAAATACCGGACGTCCGCCTTTCAAATACAAGTCTAACTTTGAGACTGCGAACTAACTAACGGTACTCATAACGGGAAGAATTGCGAAACCATTTTTTAAGGGCCAAAAACATTAGAGTTTTGGTCAGATGCGGCAACATCGCGGTATTTGCACATGATGGCGTCCAGGAAGAACCGAGATTCTTTAGGCTTGTACGCCAAACATCCTCATACACCTGGTCGGAATCATACTTTCAAGCCGCTCCTCCTCCCAATAGCGGCGGGAACGATGCCTTGGGAAGAAGGAGCACCGGTTACGGGACACAATGTCACCTCGCTAGCCGCTGCGTGTCCGCACCATTTCATCATGCTTGCTCACTCCCGGGAGCGACCGGGGCCATGCCTGGGAGGAGACTGCCATAATGTAAATGCGGTCGTGTTATGCTTGAATGTATTTATCCCATACAACCGTTTTCCCCTCCAGACAGCCGGGGCTACGCCTTAGGAGGAAGCGAGGTTTATTTGGATAGTTCTCATCTTCCGGATCGAACATCAGCACGATGTCAAAACGCCCTTCTCCTCTCAGGATGACCGTGACCATGCCCTGGGAGGAAAAGCCTACATTGTAATCCACTCGCGTTCGTCGGTGCTTTTGACCATTCGGTACAACCTTTCTCCTCCAGGGGCGACCGGGGCCATACCGTGGGAGGAGGAGGAGCATCGGTTATCCTGATACAGTTTAGCCTCCTTGCATGTCGTATTAGCATTACTAGTGGCAGGCTCGTCGGCATTCGATCACTAGAGCTTCAGACCTTAAGCGGAATTCGACCACGCAGCTGCGCGAGAAGGATACCGAGCAGCTATCCGGTCAAATGACACTTGCTCTCTAGCTCAGCAAACGCATTCGTCTGG